>CM047427.1:51913872-52128872 GCA_026168455.1 Theocolax elegans
TTTCCTTGGACAGGCTTGGGGTCTGGGCACAATTATGGGTTTGGGAGGTGGTCCCCACCTTGATACCTTCTTTGGGACTATCTCCGCCTTACCTCCCTCAGAAAGGTTGTCTTCGGTCGTTTGGCTAACCCTACTCGCCCTTCCTCTACTTCTCCACCAATACTCGCCAATCTTCATTGCCCTTTCGTTCTTCTCTATTTGCTTCCTCAAAGCCTCGGTTGCTTCCTGTAGCATCCTTTCCTTCTCCTCTAAATCTCATTTCCTTTTCTTCTTTTCTAGTTCCTCTCTTGCACTTCTTTCTTTCTCCTGCTGTTCCTTTTCCTGTCGTTCTCTTTCTTTTTGGTACTTCCCTCTCCATTCCAACCACTCCTTCTCTCTTTTTTCTCTCTCCAACTCCTTTTGTTCCTTTTCCTTACGCTTTGCCTCCTTCTCTGCTCTTTCCTTTTCCAGTCTTTCCTATTCACATTTCACTCCTCCTTTCTTCTCTTTCCGGTCTTTCTCTTCTCACTTCTTCTTCCTCATCTTCGTTCCTTAATCTAATTCCTCGTCCAAAACCTCTTCTTTTTATTTCGCTCCGCCTCTCTCTTCATTCTTCGCGCTCTAATCCTTTCTTCTTCTTGTTCCTTCTCCTCTCTTTCTCTTCTTTCTCTCCGTTTCTTTTCTTCTTCTTTCCTTTCGTTATCTCGGTGCGCTTTGAGGTCTTGTCGTCTCTGGTCTTCTCTCCGACGTCTCTCTTCCTCCTCCAACCGGCGGGGTCGTTAGATCATGTGCTCTGAGTCCTCGGCTGGTCCTGGGGAAGGTGACGGAGAGCGATCCGGAGTCGGACCACGTACATAATCGTCGAGGGTAAGTTGACGGCGAGGGTTGTAACGCCTAGCACGCCGCCTTGCTGCCTTGCTCTGGGGCTGGTCCCAGTATGGATTATACATGGGTACCACTCCAGGGGCTGCTCTCTGCACTAGGCGTAGGGGTGGAGATTCATCCCAATCAGGGTCGGTCTGTTGCACCGGCTTTATGGTTGGTCTTCGGAGCGGGGAGACGATTGCTTGTGGCCCCATTTCTCGGGATGGGAGGTCCACTCTACCTCAAGTCGGCCCGTTGTTCTTAGGGTCGACGATGGAGGTAGCCCTAGGTATGCATCCAAGTCCTCCACAGCCTTCCGACTTGCCCTCGCTTCCTCGCTCCATTGGTTTTCAGTCAGACACGCAACCTCACCTACACTAACTTTTGCTGTTATCGGCGGTTTCCTCACCTTCGAGATTGCTCCCGTTGCCCTTGCGGCTGCCAGGGCTTCCACCTTCTGAAGTTCTTTCTCCCCAAGGTGCAAACGCTGATTACTTTCCCTTTCAGTTTACGGGTAACCTCCGACGTTATAATTGACCTTCTTAGTCTAATTGGTGCACCCCAGGGATCCAGTACTACGGGAGCCGGGAGAGGAGGAGCTCGCAGGTTATTTTCTTTGATATCCTGGACCATCTCTGCCTCCCCCTGCGCTATCTCAGCTTGTAGAGATGTAGCCACCAAGTCTTCTTGTCCGATGGCCTGGGCCATCGTTGCCTCCCCCTCTTCTGGAGAAAGAGAGGAAGGAGGGGCCGACAGGTCCATGGGCACTGCTGGTGAGGGCTCTCCTCTATTCATGGGTAGAGTCGGGGTAGTTAGTGTGTCCGTTTCTATCAGGACCTGTACTACTCCCTCTGACTCCCCTTTTGTCTCTCCTTCTTCATCTTCCTCTCTAGCACGAGCAATGTCTTCCTCTCACATGGAGGACAGTACTTTCGCCCAACTCCGCAGGATAGGCGGCGGTGTGGGCCATTCAATCTGTAACATTTTATCATGACTTTGTTTTTGTTGATACCTAACTAATGAATTATTCTTTTGCTTTCTATTTAACCTTGCACTCTGGGAGGGACATAACGTTTTAATTCCGAAACGTGCACCTTCGCGTTACGCTTTTCTGAGTCCATTTTTAAAACGTAGACCGTAGGGGATAGTTCTTCTATTATCTCGTAGGGACCGTCGTATCTAGCACCCAGTTTAGCCGCGAAGTTTTGTGCCGCGTTGGAAAGCAGATGCGTTCTCCGCAATATCAAATCGCCAACTCTAAATTTGGCTACTCGTTTATTCTTATCGTACGTTCTCTTTTGTTTTACATGAGCCTCGTCTAGATGTTTAGCTATTAGATCTCGTAATGCATCTAATCTAGTCAATCTATCCAAATCTGTCGATTCATTCTCAAGACGGGTTTCCTGGCTTCCACCTCCCTCCTCAGGCTCTTGACCGAGTGAGGATGACGACCGAAATTAAGAAAGGCCGGAGAGACTTTCGTCGATGTATGCGCAGCTGTGTTAAGAGCATGGCAAAATTCATGCACATGCTCGTCCCAACACCTATGATCTGCCTTTACGAACATCGAGATCACTGTCTTGAGTGTCCGGTTGCTCCTCTCTACAGGGTTAGCTTGGGGATGGTAGGGCGGGGTTCTTATGTGTTTGATACCATATTCTTGCAGTACTGCCTTGAAATGTTTATTGTCGAACTCTTTACCGTTGTCTGTAAGGAGATATTCTGGTGATTCCCACCTACACAAGATTAGCTCTTCCAGTGTTTGTGATACCGCTGTTCCATCTCCTTTACGTATCGGTTTTAATTCTATCCATTTTGTGAACAAGTCTTGGAAAACGATAAGATATCTGTGCTTAGTCTTGCTAGGTGGAAATTCCATCAAGTCTGCAGCTACTACCGTCCATGGTTTTTCCACAATTCTCTTCCCAATAACCCTTGTTGACTCAGCTGAGGGATTTTATACTGCTGGCACACTGTGCATTCTTAAATATATTTATTAACATCGTGCCACATCTCTTGCCAGTAGTATTCCCTTGCTATTTTGTCATACGTCTTTTCCACCCCTAGGTGTCCTGCTGATATTTCGTCGTGTGCATCGTGTAATACTTTTTATGTTCTTCTGGTATTACTAATCGCCAGTTTTCGTCTCTATTGGATATTGGATCAATTAATGGATCATTTCTAAATCTATATAGCATGTCATCCTCTACTCGCCAATTCGGGTATTTCTTTGGAAAATCCTGTATTTCTTTTATCCGTCTAATATACCATTCATCCTTTATTTCGATAAATGACGCTACTTCGTCTTCTATTCCCTCGTAAATCCGTGATAGTGCATCTGGGACGTGATGTAAAGTACCTTTCCTGTGTATTGTTTCAAAGTCCCACTGCATCATCTCCAAGGACCATCTGGCTAGTCTACATGACGGATCTTTAAGGTATTTTAACCACCGTAACGCGCTATGGTCGGTGATCACTGTGAATTGGTATCCTTCAAGATAGAAACGGAGGTTCTTTATTGCCCATAACATCGCTAGACATTCTTTTTCTGTTGTCGTGTAGTTGTTCTCTGCTGAGTTAAGGACTCTACTCACATAAACTATCGGGTGTTCTCCATCCTCTAGCTCTTGGGTCAGTACCGCACCAATAGCATAGTTACTGGCGTCTGCCTGTAGGCAGAATGGCTCGGAGAAGTCGGGTCTTGCTAACACAGGTGCTCTTGTCAACGCCATTTTTAATTTAAAGAAGGCTTCTTGCTGTTCTTCTTCCCATTTGCATGTAATATCCTTTTTCAATAGTTTTAAGAGTGGAATTTTGGTTTCTGAGTTCTTGTCCAGGAATAGGGAGTACCAGCCGATCATACCCAAGAATCTCCGCAACTGTTTTATGGTTTTTGGAGCTGGGTAATCAACTATTGGTGCCGTTTTCGTTGGATCTGGACGTAGACCATCTTTATCTAATACGTATTCTAAGTACATTACACTTGTACAACAAAATTCGCACTTATCTCTATTAATTGCTAATCCGGTACCCGCCAATTTCTTTAATACAATTTTCAGCCATTTTACATAATCTTCGAATGATTCGGTAGCGATTATAATATCGTCTAAATACCCGAATACGTATGGGACGTATTCTGGTCCAAACAATGCATCAATCAGTCGTTGGAAGGTCATCGGTGCGTACGTTAGGCCAAATGGCATACGAACAAATTGATACAGTCCTTTTCCTGGTACCGAGAATGCAGTGTACTTCTTGCTTGCCCTGTCTAATGGAATTTGGTAGAATGCTTGACGTAGGTCGATTATTGAAATAAACCTCGCGTGTCGCATTCTATCCAGAATCGTATCCATATTGGGAACTGAATAAGCGTCCCTTTTCGTCTGCTTGTTTAGGCCTCGGTAATCCACGCAAAACCTGTATTTACCATCCGTGTTTTTAACCATGACTGGAGCGCTCGTATAATCGCTAGCCGACTGTTCTACTATACCTTCATTCCATAAATGTTCTACTTCTTCATGTACACTGTCGATCATTTTCGGAGACATTCGGCGTGGCCTGTGGCGAATTGGAGTTGAACCTGGAAGCACTGTAATATGATGTTCTATAATTTGGGTGACTCCTGGAGATTTCTTTGAAGGAGGTAATATCCTATTTACTAACTTATTAATTTATTGTCTTTGATAGTCTGTGATTTCCGATATACCTGCACAATACGCATAAATCATAGGATTATAATCGGCTTCTACATCATCGAGTATTTTATACCAAGGCCCTTCATGGACTCGCCACAGTCCATGTTTATGCCTTTCATCTACATCCCATTTTTGACAAAAGTCTTTTCCTAAAATACCGTCATGTTGAAATACCTCTTGTGCTTTCAATTCTAATGTATCATTATGACCATCCACATCTAAATTTAACCTTAGAGTTCCCTGAGCTTTATTCATTCCGCCATGCACGTTTTTTACGTAGGAGTCCGACGGTGGCAGTCTATCTTTGAATTTTTCTACTACTCTAGGACATGCGACCGATATCGTTGCTCCTAAATCTAACAATCCTTTAAAGACTACTCCACCAATATTTATCCGCACAAAACCTCTATTTTCTACACTTGTTTCTGCTACTGCCTTTTTCTCTTTTATCTTCTGCTAATTCTACTTTGTTTTCTTCATCTTTACTTTGTCGAAGTTCTATCTTCTTTTTATATTCTTCGCGTCTAACATCCATTTTCTTAATTTTCTCTACTTTGATATATTTTCTTCCCTCCTATCTTCCACCGACTTCGTCATTCCTTCATTATTAGTTTGACCCAACGTTGAATATTTTTCTTGGACTTATTTCATTTAGATTTACCATCCTCATTCCGAGTCATGTTATCATCTCTCACGGATTTGTCCGAAATTTCTTCGTTTTGCCTGATTTCTGTAAGTAGTGTGTCAATTGCTACTGACAGAGCAGGTATTCGTTGATAGTCTTTTTCTTCTTCTTCCTTCCACGACTCTACAGCGCATTCGTCGACTGCAACTGGACGTAACTCTATCTTTTGATAGGTCGCCTCGGTGTTTTCACTCTTCATGCTTTCTTCTGTAGATCCATTTTTCTTCATCATCTCTATTTTTTTGTTTGAATGTTTTTCGCTACATCTTAATTCCCCTTCTGATGTTCTAGAAGGTACTATGTAATTCTTTTTATTCTTTTCTACTACTTCATTCGACAAACCATATTTCTCATCTATTATTTCATCATTCCTCAATGTTTTCTCATTCTATTCTTCTTTTGTTTGCTCTGGTATTTTTTTTTGGCTTCAATTCATTTGTGGCTTCTTATCTTCTTTGTTTAATTGTTTATTTGCTGTCCTGAGCCCTGGGTAAGCTGCAGCTGCGAGGACACGGGACCCGTCTGTCCTCCAGCATTGCCGTTTCCCATTGCTTGTCTCCAGTGTTCACAATCAGGACAGTTGGATAGAGTTACACCCATTTTCCCACACGCTTGGCAGTATTGCCTGATATCTGCCGATTTGGCCGGACATGTTGTCGTTCTATGTCCAGTTTGGCGACAATAATAGCATGTGATATACGGGCATTCGGCTGCACAATGCCCCACCTGATTGCAATGGAAGCATGCTCCCACGAAGGTACCTGTCAATTGTGCCTGTATCCTTTGGGGTGGCACTGACATGATTCGCGGTTTTGCTCCATTATTAATTTGTTTGCTTAATGCATTTCCTTGAACTTTTCTTTTTATTGTTATTCGTTCTACTCTTTTTAGTCTTCACATCTGTATTTTCTTCCTTTTGTGCATCCGGTTTTTTCACTAACTTTTTGATTTAATACTTCTTCATTCTTTTGTTTTTCTATTTCTTATGTAGCCATTTTATCTTCTAACACGTAGTTTGGCGGGGTAGAATCAAGAAAACCAGGTACTGGAGTATGCAATGGTATGCACTCGTCTTTGTCTTGACTTTCACTGTTTGTCTGATTTAAATTAGTTTGATCGGCTTCGTTGTTTCTTAGACCTATTGGTGTACTATTTACACGTGCTGCTTTAGCACTTTCTTTCTGTAATTGTACGTATCTAGAAGCTCTGCGATCAATTTCTAACCTTGTTTGACGTTCTTTTTCTCGCCTAAAATAACTAGTATCATTTACCCATTGCTTCTCGTAATCATTATCTTGATTGTGTGAATAATTTTGTTGGTTCACTTCTTCTTCTTCCCCATACGTAATTGAATCTTCAATGTCTGGTCTTATGTTGTTATTATTCTCCGCCATAATTTATTCTTGTCTAAATAATGCTTCGTCTCTTCTTTGTATTCCATTTTCTGTGTTTATTTCCGTGCTTCTTCTTCTTGTGTCAGGTTGGGAGTTGTTTTCCCTTTGTATGTCATTTGTGACGTTTTGCGACCTTGATGCATTTAAATTACTTAAGGGCTGTACTAACATTGGAAGGAGTGATGAATCTGGACTCATTCTTAGCGACTGTGCTAATCTCGTATTAGCGGCTACTTGTCTTAAACCGTCAGTTGCAATATTTCGTACCTGAGGGAAAGATGATCCGTCACACTCGTTGATTGTATTGTCCCTAATTGACGTACGGAGATCGATCGTACGTTTGTTGCAAGAAACGAGTTTGTCGTTGTTGTACTCGTTTGTGTCGTCAGTGTCGTCGTCGTTATTGCTATTACGTTTAGCTATAACTGTATGTTGTGTTCATCAAATGTGTTGCTAGGTACTCTATTCTGTGTTTCCGTTTCCGCCAATATATTCTGGTTTTCCTGATTTTGTTTTGTTTGTGCTCGAGTACTTATATTTTGTGGAAATATTTGGTTTTGCAATTTTTTTTTCGTTTTCTTAATTGCTCCTAGTTTGGCTGCTTCCAATTCTGTTAATTCTGGTTCCACTTTGGTACGTACTAGCCTTTCCGAATAGTTTACTTCGTCAACACATGGGTCCCATGGAACATTACGTAATAATTCTGTATCTATCATCGAAGCACGGTATAATCTATCTATCAATTCTTCTTTCGCTCCTTTTGTACTATAGTTAGCGTTATCACACATTATTCGTAAAGTTTTTTCATCTTGTTGTTTAGTCTCTCTAAAGCTTCTCGTTCTGCTCCTAAATATAACATTTCATCTATATTTTCTTCATCTTGTCTGTAGGATGCCATCTTTACGTCAAAAGTTTCTAATTTATTCTAAACCGTTAAATTCTCCGGTAAAAAAAAATAAACGTAACAAGAGGGTGAGAAAAGGAGGGTATAATTCGTTTCGAGAAGGTGCATGTTGATTACCGCCAAAACTATGATTGAAGGTAAATCTGCGATCCGCAAAACCGTTATAAAAACCTTTTTCAAAATTCCGCTAATATCCAACAATTCAGTTATTTATAAATATATTCGTTGCTAGTGTTACCCAATTAAATAATTATTATAAAAATATTAATAGATATAATTGTAACGGGGCGATCCTAGCCGATGCTCCTCGTCGAGCACCGCTGTCGAGCGAACTTACCTGCGCGACCTACGTGCCGCGCTTGCCGTGTCCCTCGATGCCGCGATATCGCGCACGGGACGTTAGCCGTGGTGCAAACGCGATATCCCGGTGATGCGCCGCTAACAACGATAGCGGTTCTCTACCGCGAAGAGAACCGCCGGAACCGAGTCACACTCGGGACAGGAGGAAAGAGAATATACTTTCCGGGTGCTCGTGCCTTTTGAAGTACACGAGGCTCGGCCGCTCAGAATGCGCTAACTAGAATGGTTGACACGCCCGCGGAGGCGATATTTCTGTAGATCCATTTTTCTTCATCATCTCTATTTTTTGTTTGAATGTTTTTCGCTACATCTTAATTCCCCTTCTGATGTTCTAGAAGGTACTATGTAATTCTTTTTATTCTTTTCTACTACTTCATTCGACAAACCATATTTCTCATCTATTATTTCATCATTCCTCAATGTTTTCTCATTCTATTCTTCTTTTGTTTGCTCTGGTATTTTTTTTTGGCTTCAATTCATTTGTGGCTTCTTATCTTCTTTGTTTAATTGTTTATTTGCTGTCCTGAGCCCTGGGTAAGCTGCAGCTGCGAGGACACGGGACCCGTCTGTCCTCCAGCATTGCCGTTTCCCATTGCTTGTCTCCAGTGTTCACAATCAGGACAGTTGGATAGAGTTACACCCATTTTCCCACACGCTTGGCAGTATTGCCTGATATCTGCCGATTTGGCCGGACATGTTGTCGTTCTATGTCCAGTTTGGCGACAATAATAGCATGTGATATACGGGCATTCGGCTGCACAATGCCCCACCTGATTGCAATGGAAGCATGCTCCCACGAAGGTACCTGTCAATTGTGCCTGTATCCTTTGGGGTGGCACTGACATGATTCGCGGTTTTGCTCCATTATTAATTTGTTTGCTTAATGCATTTCCTTGAACTTTTCTTTTTATTGTTATTCGTTCTACTCTTTTTAGTCTTCACATCTGTATTTTCTTCCTTTTGTGCATCCGGTTTTTTCACTAACTTTTTGATTTAATACTTCTTCATTCTTTTGTTTTTCTATTTCTTATGTAGCCATTTTATCTTCTAACACGTAGTTTGGCGGGGTAGAATCAAGAAAACCAGGTACTGGAGTATGCAATGGTATGCACTCGTCTTTGTCTTGACTTTCACTGTTTGTCTGATTTAAATTAGTTTGATCGGCTTCGTTGTTTCTTAGACCTATTGGTGTACTATTTACACGTGCTGCTTTAGCACTTTCTTTCTGTAATTGTACGTATCTAGAAGCTCTGCGATCAATTTCTAACCTTGTTTGACGTTCTTTTTCTCGCCTAAAATAACTAGTATCATTTACCCATTGCTTCTCGTAATCATTATCTTGATTGTGTGAATAATTTTGTTGGTTCACTTCTTCTTCTTCCCCATACGTAATTGAATCTTCAATGTCTGGTCTTATGTTGTTATTATTCTCCGCCATAATTTATTCTTGTCTAAATAATGCTTCGTCTCTTCTTTGTATTCCATTTTCTGTGTTTATTTCCGTGCTTCTTCTTCTTGTGTCAGGTTGGGAGTTGTTTTCCCTTTGTATGTCATTTGTGACGTTTTGCGACCTTGATGCATTTAAATTACTTAAGGGCTGTACTAACATTGGAAGGAGTGATGAATCTGGACTCATTCTTAGCGACTGTGCTAATCTCGTATTAGCGGCTACTTGTCTTAAACCGTCAGTTGCAATATTTCGTACCTGAGGGAAAGATGATCCGTCACACTCGTTGATTGTATTGTCCCTAATTGACGTACGGAGATCGATCGTACGTTTGTTGCAAGAAACGAGTTTGTCGTTGTTGTACTCGTTTGTGTCGTCAGTGTCGTCGTCGTTATTGCTATTACGTTTAGCTATAACTGTATGTTGTGTTCATCAAATGTGTTGCTAGGTACTCTATTCTGTGTTTCCGTTTCCGCCAATATATTCTGGTTTTCCTGATTTTGTTTTGTTTGTGCTCGAGTACTTATATTTTGTGGAATATTTGGTTTTGCAATTTTTTTTTCGTTTTCTTAATTGCTCCTAGTTTGGCTGCTTCCAATTCTGTTAATTCTGGTTCCACTTTGGTACGTACTAGCCTTTCCGAATAGTTTACTTCGTCAACACATGGGTCCCATGGAACATTACGTAATAATTCTGTATCTATCATCGAAGCACGGTATAATCTATCTATCAATTCTTCTTTCGCTCCTTTTGTACTATAGTTAGCGTTATCACACATTATTCGTAAAGTTTTTTCATCTTGTTGTTTTAGTCTCTCTAAAGCTTCTCGTTCTGCTCCTAAATATAACATTTCATCTATATTTTCTTCATCTTGTCTGTAGGATGCCATCTTTACGTCAAAAGTTTCTAATTTATTCTAAACCGTTAAATTCTCCGGTAAAAAAAAATAAACGTAACAAGAGGGTGAGAAAAGGAGGGTATAATTCGTTTCGAGAAGGTGCATGTTGATTACCGCCAAAACTATGATTGGAAGGTAAATCTGCGATCCGCAAAACCGTTATAAAACCTTTTATTCAAAATTCCGCTAATATCCAACAATTCAGTATTATTATAAATATATTCGTTGCTAGTGTTACACCAATTAAATAAATTATTAATATAAATATTAATAGATATAATTGTAACGGGGCGATCCTAGCCGATGCTCCTCGTCGAGCACCGCTGTCGAGCGAACTTACCTGCGCGACCTACGTGCCGCGCTGCCGTGTCCCTCGATGCCGCGATATCGCGCACGGACGTTAGCCGTGGTGCAAACGCGATATCCCGGTGATGCGCCGCTAACAACGATAGCGGTTCTCTACCGCGAAGAGAACCGCCGGAACCGAGTCACACTCGGGACAGGAGGAAAGAGAATATACTTTCCGGGTGCTCGTGCCTGTTGAAGTACACGAGGCTCGGCCGCTCAGAATGCGCTAACTAGAAGGTTGACACGCCCGCGGAGGCGATATTTACATGATATTAGCGCTCGGTTGCGCTACAAACTACAACAAGAAAAAGGTGATACGTTCGCCCTCGGGGTCGTACGCCATAGCGCGGCGAGTTCGCGGTGCGCGGGAAATACGCATTGATCGGCAACCGTCCCGTGTTGCCTAACCGATTTACCGCGTGCGCGAGGAGGCCGAGTAGCGGATCGCGCCTTATACTTTTAGTGCTCGCTGCACTGTGCTGAGCTTATTACGGGGTAGCTCAGCACCACGGGAAAATCAAAGCAACTTACTTTGCGCAAAGATGCGCCGGCGAGTTGATCAATTCCTCGCTCGCTTATATCGAGAATGGCTGGACTTCCTCGAACGTCGGGGAAGAGGCGCAGCGTCGATGTATCGTCCCGAGGATAATACCTTCGGCTCGGGCAGTGGGGTAACACACGTGCACCCTAATCTCGCACTTGATCTCTCTCTCTCTCTCTTTCTCTCACTCACTCTCGCTCGTGTCGAGATCGCGTACCTAATCGGGTTCCGGCCAGAAACGGACTGCCCGAGACTCGGTGTCTCGCGGCCCTTCGCGACGTTGCGCGATCGTGCGTAATCACGTGGTTACGCGGTTTTCGAGTTTACGGGCTATTGCGCGTTTCGGAACACGCGCCCGTTATATAATATATAAATACTGCAAGATACCACCTTTAATTATTGTTGAAAAATATTCATCCAGCTTCGTCTTTGTCTTTTATAATTAACTGCTTTAATTGTAAACTATCTCTTTTTATGTGAAGGACAAATTTATTTTTATAAATGACAAAAATAATATTAATATTATTTTAATAAATTAAATTTATATTTATTAAAATTTTTATATTTATAATAATTTTTAATAAATACAAATTAGTAGCAATGCAATATATTATAAAGTATGTTTAAATTGTTTAAATAGTTCTAATTTAATATTAAATAATATTGATGAGAAGATAATAATATAATTGATTTTAATGTAAGTTTTGAAAAATGTGATTAAATTATTATAATGGACAATTCCTTGTAGTTTTTCCTTGTACCTGAAAAATAATTATTTTCCGCTAGATATATATCAGCATCTAAGTCTTTAACTCCAATCACTGAAAATAACATTTTCAGCTAATGATCATACATAAATAACCTAAATTTATAAATATAAAAATGTAGATATATATATATATATATATATATATATATATATATATTGTATGTGGTGTAACACTAGATATCAGCAACTTCTCTTTTCTTTTGAGGAAAGTAGTGTAAACGAATATTTACGTGTATATTAACGTGTATTTTTTTAAAGTACGAGTAGCAGAGCTTTGCCCTCAAATAAAAATTTACACCGCGAATGCAGGACCGGCCTGCAGTGAAAATACACTCATGAACACCACGGCACATAAGCACGGTGAAGATAAAACACAGGACGCGGGGGGACAACACCTGTCGTGTGTCAAGGCGGCTATATCTCTCTCGAGCGCGCGAGAATCTCGCCCTCACCTATGTATTCAGGTGCACGCGCGAAGCCGATCTCGCCCGTGTAGCGACGACGAACCGAGCCGAGCCGAATCTTGCCGGCTCGAGCTGATGTGAACATTACGATACTGTTCGCTCGTGCTGCTCGAATTCGTCAAACGATAAGGTAAACAATACCTTACCGTTACACCCCCCTTCCAGATTCCACATACCCGTAATGTAATTTCTGCATCCCTGACGAATTTGGGATGGGAAGTGGCTACACAGGTACAAAAAAAAACTGGCCCAAAAATCAGGACACTAACTGCAGTTCCGTCGTGGTCTGCCTCAACCTCGTTTGGCTAGCCCACGGCGGCTATCTTTTTGCTTTACCTGTGCAAGGTGTGCTTTTCTTCAAATTATTAGGTGGCTTTAAATAATAAAATTATTGGGTCACTATGTTAAAGAACAAATTATTTTCCTTTTATAATTACAAAAAAAAATTAAGCACACCTATTTAAAATTTGCTTTCCTGTCCAATATAAAAAACTTAGTTAAAAAATTATATTTTTGACAAATAAATTTTACAAACAAATCGAGAGGAAAAATTGACTTTGTTAAACGCGGAGTAATTTAATTTATTATTAATCAACTAAACCACAATATTAAACGTAAAAAGAAATTTTTAAATTCGACTAAATACGAAAAAAATCGAATTACTCCGGCTCTCGGTCACCAACGCACGCTGAGTATATTATAAATTAAATAAGTAATTAAATAAATAGATAAATAAATATAAATATAGTCCTACACAACTAAATGTGTACGCCGCTGTGATCTCTTACAATCGAAATGTTACAAAACTAATACACTTTTTACTGTAAAGCGAGAGCCGGTAGTCTATTATAAAAATTACACGTAAAATCCACACGCACTTAAAAAATTAAATTTAAAATAAGTTGATAATAACAAGAAAATCAATTAAATTAAATTAGATTTAATCCGTTTATAATGTAATCATATACTATTTGGGCACCTGTGTAAGCGCAGCCCGTATCACAAAAAAAAACGCAATCTAGAAATTAACGTTGAGCCTCATATAAGCCCAATCTATAATTTATGTTGGGCGCCATCTAACAGTGTGACTGCCACGCGGATATTTATTTTATTATCGCGGCTGCTCAGCGGTACGGTTGAACTTACCGTATTTAAATAAACGCATTTTTCCCGCGTTGCGGCGGCGGTTACCTGGCTGCTCTATCAAATCTGTTAACTGTTAGTCTGAAACCGAGGCCCGGTTTCAGATAACAACCAGGTAAAAATCAAATCTGAAATTGACCGCAAAATAAGGATATCGCGTTGAGCACTTGTCAATTACAAATATACGAGCTCTTACGATCACGGAAGGAATCGTACGTGGATTAAAATTCAACTACTCGAACAGAGAATTGAATTTGTATTAATGAAATGAATTTATTGAAATAAATATAAGAATAAATAATAGACAAAGTATCTGTTTGTCGCCGAGGTCTACGCTTTAAATTACAAGTCGGTAAACGGCCGACTTGTAGAGAGAGAGGGGAAAATATAGCTAACTAAAGTAATATACACAGTCAACAGGACCGGTATAGCGCAATACGTAAACTATTTATTCTTTATCAAATAAAACGCGATCGCGTGAAATAATTCACTTACTTCTTCGAGTTCGTTGCTGGAATCGAATAACGATCAGCTGCACGCGCACTCTCTCTCTCTCTCTCACTCTCTCTCTCTTTCTCTCTCTCTCCTCGGTATTCCGTCAAATCTTGCTATTTCGGAAGGGGAAGCTCTGCAAAAAACTTTCGGAGCGCTTAAACTTCATAGGGTTTCTTCCCAAATAATTGAAACTCGTCCCTGGCTTGTTCGGGACAGACTTAGCGGGAATAATTCGGATTCGGCTTCTTCGACCTCTGCCGCCAATAATAATCTTAAGAACGGAATCGTCGTCCGATTTTCATCGCTCTCCACTAGAGACCTTATTCTCGAGAGAGCGCGCCTTCTAAAGGGAGTCTCGGCGGATTCTCTTTTTGGTACGGGTGGATCTGGGGCGATTTATCTGCGTGCGTTATGGCCCAAACAGATCTTTGAACTTTTTTCTAAAGCGCTTCGCCGCTCCACAGAGTTAGGCTTCGCGAGGCCTCTAATTAAGAACTTCACGGTCTTTATGCGTATTACCAAGGGAGGGCAACTCTTCCCGATTCACTCAGAGGCAGACATTTCTAAGATATCGTCACAGAATCCTCCCTCTCCGAAATAGGGTTTGTCTGGCCAGGCATCATCTTCAACTAACTCTTCATTCTCCATCTTTCATGCAAATATTAACAGACTAAAAACCCATTTTTCATCCATAGAATCATTAGTTTTACCTTCAAATCACGACATCATCGCTCTTTCTGAAACATTCCTCACTGAATATGACTCCTCAGACATGTTGGGCCTTCCGAACTATACTCTACATAGATTAGATCGTGTTGGAAAGGAGGGGGGAGGTGTCGCGGCCTACTTCGGGAGTAATCTTGAGGTTAGGCTCGTAGCTCACTCTAACCCTGTCTTTTCCAATTCCACGGAGTATATGATTTTTCAAATACGCAGTCAGAGTAGCTCGTTACTTTTTTGTGTAGTTTACAGGAGACCCTCAGCGACCTATCCTTCGAATTTCTTTGATTCAGTAACTCATTTCTTACACACCTGTGATCAGGTTGTCATTACTGGGGATTTCAACATTAATATGTGCAGGAAAGATGGGTCGTCAACCATGTTGGAGTGATATCTCGAATCATTGAACCTTTCCCTAGTCAAATCCGATCCTACTCATCATACCCATACATCAACTACCTCATCTCACACTTGGCTTGACTTGTTTATCGTACGCAATCCTCCGCCTCTTTTCAATTACTTTAAGTCTCCGGTGCCCTTTGCAGCAGGCCATGACTTCATTGTCCTAGAACTCAAATTTTCTAAACCATTACCGGTTGCAAGGAGGATATGGTCCCGCAATATTACCCGGATCGACTTGACGGAGGCTGCTGCGATATTCTCGGCTGCTTTTAATCATGCTTCATCAATTCCTATCATGTCTACTGCCTCATCTTCCTCATCTACATCTATCATGTCTTCCTTATCTGCATCTATCGCGTCACCAAATTCGCCTGGCCACACTATCTCTTCCTCGTTTCTCTCCGTTCTTTCGTCTTCGCCTTCTCCTACTCCTTCCAGCAACCTTCTTTCCAGCCTCGTATCATCTATTTTACACACCTTCGATTCCCTTGCACCGGCAAGACTCATCACTATCAGAGACTCCACCAAACCTTGGATCACACCATCTATAAGACATTCTATCAAAACTCGAAATCTGGCTTTTAAGAGGTACTTGTCCACGGGCCTGAGCTCAGACTACCAGACCTATAAAGATCTTCGGAGGCTAGCTAAGAACTCCATAGACTCTTGTAAAATCTCTTATTTAAGCAGCAAAATCAACGCGGCATCCGATGCTGCAGGTCTGTGGAAGGAGCTCAGGAACATGGGTCTTGCGACTAAACCATCTAGGTCACCTCTTACCATGTTTTCATTAGATCAGCTAAACACTCACTATGCATCCATCTCTCATTCATCTACCCGCTTTGATCTTGCTCATTTTCAGTCGCTTATCTCATCCTCTAATGTCCTGCCTCCCTCTTACCCTTCCACTTCCTTTCATTTTGTTCCTATCACTCCTTTCAAGATCCTGTCAATCATCTCCAGAGCTTCATCTAAAGCCATAGGCTCTGATGGAGTCTCAGTCTCTATGCTAAAATGCTTAGCACCTCAAATTGCACCCCACCTTGCCGAGTTGTTTAACTCCTCTCTATCAACCGGATCCTTTCCAGAGCCTTGGAAGAAATCTCTCCTTTTTCCATTGGCTAAGTCGAGCAGGATGATCTCGCCGTCTGATACTAGGCCCATCGCTAAGCTCTGTGAAATCTCCAAGATTCTTGAGAAAATTGTACACGAGCAACTAGTGGAATACTTAAATAATAATGATTTGCTCATGGAGAGACAAGCGGGCTTTCGGCGGGGGCACAGTACCCAGACGACCCTAATTGGCGTACTCGATGATATTAGGAGAGCGATTGATAAGCGCATGATCACCATCCTCATCCTGTTCGACTTCTCTAAAGCGTTTGACTCGGTTCCACACGATATCTTATTGCGCAAGCTGCGATCTCTGGGCTGTTTGGACACGGTCATGTCCTGGTTTTTCCACTACCTCGTGGGTCGTTCCCAGGCGGTGGTGGATGAACTAGGCTCTAGTTCGGCCTGGCTTGACACATCTAGGGGGGTACCTCAGGGAAGTGTCCTTGGCCCACTTCTTTTCTCCATTTTTATAAATGACCTTCCGAGGGTTTTAAAGCACTCAAATCACATGATTTTCGCGGATGACACCCAAATCTATCACTCTTTCCCTCCTGCTGATCTCGCCCTGGGTGTCCAGAGAATCTCAGAAGACGCAAATGCGGTTGAAAACTGGGCGAGATCTAACGGATTAAGTCTGAATGTAAGCAAAACGAAAGTGTTGATAATGGGTAGTCAGGCTTTTATCTCGCGCATCGATTTGGATTCGGCCCCTAAAATCAAAATCGGTGACAATTCCCTCGAGTATGTTTCAGAGGTCAAATCACTGGGCGTTTGGATTACCCCCACCCTGGATTGGTCTCGCCAGGTTGCGTCGATTTCGCAGCGAGTTCATGGAGTCTTGCACTCTCTGAGATTCTTCAAACGTGCTCTCTCGCGACAAAATAGGAAACATCTGGTTGAGTCGCTTGTTTTCCCACACTTTGACTACGCTTGTGCGGTCTTTCACGATCTTGACGCCACTAAAAACCTAAAACTCCAACGTTTATTGAACGCTTGCGTTCGCTTTGTGTGGGGAAACATACCCTGGAGAGAGCACGTAACGCCCTACCGCCTCAAACTTGGTTGGTTATCGGTCGAGCTCAGGAGATCCCTCTTCATCGGCTGTAGTGCCTACAATATCATCTCCCATAGTTCCCCATCTTATATTGCTAGTCACTTTACCCTTCGCGATTCTTCCTTTTCCTCCCGAACTTCCTCTCGTCACCCACCCCTTTCCCTATTTTACCTTCCTCCTAGAACCGAAGCCTTCAATAACTCTTATGTAATTACAGCCTCTCGCCTTATTAACAGTCTTCCCTTTACTAACTTCGATCCACTCCTCTTCCCTTCCTTTAAATCCTCACTGGCACTACATCTCTCTGAGCTGGATCGTCGGGCTTGGGAATCGAGAGTGGTTGATGAGGGTTTAGAGTGCCCTCCCTTGCCAGATCTTTAGGCATTATTGGATCTCTTATTTATATTTTTATTTTAAACCATTATCTAGTCACGATCCACTGTACTGCGGCTTTTATGTATTTATTTATTCTTGTTTTATTGTTTAACTATTTGTTTTTACCTCTGCGTGCGCTGTTTTTATACATTTTATACATTATAATTATTTATTTATTTATTTATTTTTACTCTTCGTTTTATCCTTCGACGACATATTTATTTTATTTATATTATTTTTTATTTTATTTGTATTATAATCGACGTTTACATCTTATTTTTAACACTTTATTTTTATCACGTTATTTATTAATCTTTTTACATCTTTTACTTTGTTACAACATATACTTTGTTTTATTTTATATTTTGTTTGCCAGTTTTATTTTATTTTTGTTATATAGTTAGTTCGGTATTTTATTTTATTGTTATTTTATTTTACTTATTGTTTTATACTAATGTGTTATATTTTTTATTTTTATTCCGATTTCTATACTACGATTTTATTGTTCTACTATTTATTGCGAAATTTACTTATGTAACTTTTGTGTATACGGGGGTTTCCCCTAAAAATACCGAATAAATGTATCAATCAATCAATCTCTCTCTCTCTCTCTCTTATGGCGCTTATTTTCCCGCATTTTGATTATGCGTGTGCGGTTTACGATGACATTGATCAAACCAAAAATCTAAAGTTACAGAGATTACTAAATGCGTGCGTAAGATTTGTGAGGGGCGATCTGCGCAGATATGATCATGTGACGCCTCATAGGCTTGATCTAAAATGGCTGT
Organism: Theocolax elegans; assembly: GCA_026168455.1. Lineage (NCBI taxonomy): Eukaryota > Metazoa > Arthropoda > Insecta > Hymenoptera > Cerocephalidae > Theocolax > Theocolax elegans. The sequence goes on from CM047427.1 coordinate 51,932,314, forward strand.
CGGTTGAGTCCAGACGCTCCTACCTCATCGGATCAATAGCATACAATATCATAATACATAACTCACCAACATACCTCGCAGTTCATTTCTCATTATTAAATAACCCAGTCACCAATCCTCGCACCTCATCACGCCATCCGCCTAAAGCACTCACATACTTACCACCTCGCATAGAAGCATTAAATAAATCATTCGTCATTACATCATCCCGCATAGTAAACTCCCTGCCTATCGACATATTCATGAATTCCTCTCTAAATCATTTCAAACGTTCCCTTTTCGATCATCTGTTTGGACTCGACCAGGCAGCTTGGTCCGACCGGGTGAATAACGAGCGAATAGTATTGAGGTCCATCCCTCGTTTCCAAGCGGAGTAGCATTTATTTTATACTAGTATTATTATAGCAGTATTATCATGCGTTTTTTAAATTTAATTTTATCATTGTAATTCTTGTATGGTGATCATTGTATTTTATTTTATTTATTGTTTTTACAATGCGTTATGATTTCCATTTGTTTATAATCAATTTTTAATTTTTTATGTTTGTATATATATATATTTTATTGTTGTTGCGTAGTTTTAAGATTTTTATTCATTGTTATTTTATTTATTTGTATAAAAATCTCAAATGTATTGCTGAAGTGCCTACGGGGTTTTTATCCCAAAAGGCCCAATAAACCTGATTCATTCATTCATTCATTCATTCTCTCTCTCGCTCACGTTGCGGTAAAGGACGGATTATTCGGTTCCCTGTGCGCCGAGATTGCGTGGCTTCTGGTCGGTTTCCTACCGCGAAACTCACACAGCGAATGCAGGACCGGCCTGCACTTAAAATGCACCCACGAACACTACGGCAAAATAATCACGGCGAAGTTAAAACACGGGACGCTGGGGTATACACGGATGCGCTGTAGGGGATAAAGGAGAAGTACGGGAAGGAAAAGGGAGGCTCACACACACAATGTACGGTACACAGCGGTACCGTCAGCAGAGAAAGATATTTAATCCACCAACCTTAGCTAGATAGGGACGCTTATGGTCGGGAAGGTGTTCCTCTCTCTCTCTCACTCTTTCTATCACTCGCATTTGGTACATGGTAAACATATTGTTCTCAGATGTTGTCGAGTCGACCGACCGTAGAACTCTGGCTCTCGGCGCTCTCGAGAACCGTGATCGTACCGCGCGTCTGCGCAGTACGTACTTTGCTCGCGATACGTCGATCTCGCATCGAGCGCGCGAGTCGATTACCGCTGTATTCAGGCTGTAGCGGCGCAAGTCGGCTATATAGTGTATGGTGACCTGGTACTGTTTATGTCTCGGCGATGCGGTATAACTTACTGCCAGGTAACTATTAAATCGTTACTTCTTGCGTTCTTCTCAGTGAACATTTTTTTACAACAAATAATTACAAATAATTCTTTTTTTTATTACTTAATTTCTTTTTATTCAATATTAATAATCCAATTGAAAAAAAAAATTATTGTAAAACATTTATTTAAACGACATTTGTGGCATTTTTGAATTTTCCACCGAGCCGATGCCACTATTCAAATGCTAATAGTGATTACATAGGGATTGTTATGTACATCGATCGAATGTCCAAGAGAAGGAAGGGGAACAAGGGAGGAGCCGAATATCGCCCCAAAAATATGTAAACTCGAAGAACAAATTATTTTATGGGGTACTGGAGCATGGTGACCCATACGAAGAGATCGGCATATGCGTAAATCAAATGTGCAAATATTTTTGAAAACATTGAGAACCTCATCTGATAATTAGTTGACAGTCGATTTAAAATTGCACAGATAAATATTGATAATTTTCGACTAATTATCAGCTGAACATCTAATATAATATAGTAAACAATTATTATCTGATAAAATATATTCTTTCTATTATGATTTAAAAATTTATTTAAAGGTATTTAATAAATGTAATTAGTTTGTATAATAAAACATTAGAAAAATAATAAATTTTACCAGGAAGTACTTATCGAGGGGCACGCTCGCGCTTCCGACGCAAGTATGGGATGCACGGCTAGCCTTATATTCAACTAACTCGCTATGCGTATTTTTTATATTATTCAATAATTAATCTGGACAGTACACTTCGTCCGAGGCAATATTGCCAGTCAACATTAAGAGGGTTTTCTGTTTTGTTATAAACTAATGGTATTATTATATACATATATTATTATATATATTGTTTAACATCATCTAAGTTATTTTTTTCTAACACGATTTAAAGAACATAGCATGTAAATTAACTCTGTTACTTAATGTAAAAGGATACTAAAGCTTTGATCCGTAATTTCTAGATGCCAAAGATTAATTCTCAGATCATCTGCACTAAGATAAGTCTCTTGATCACTATTGACACTTATACTATTAATATGATAAGTGTGAGCGTTAGCAAATATTCTTCTCGGAGATGCTTCTACCATCAACTCCATTGGTTTTATAATGGGCACCTAAAAATGCAAAATTGAGAATTTTATAACGTTATCGTCTTATTTATTTATTAATATATTTATATGCACTCTCCCAACACAGCCAATAAATACAAAAGGATTGCTAGTCCCTTAATGGGTACATCCCTACCTGGATAATAGAAGGAATAGACGGATCATTAAATATCTAAGATGGACAAAAATAAGCTGCGGAAAGGAACCCCGAATTGAAACGATTTGGGAGCATAAAAAGAGCGACGTTAAAAAAAAGAATTTATATAAATTCTTTCATGTCTATGTACCAGAAAATAGTTCCCAAAGTTACAACGAAATCAGCGACCCGGAGTGTGAAACCCTTCCTTGTTAGTAGATACGCGAACGTATGTAGTGCTCTAGACATAAAAGTAAAGAGGAAACGCGATAGGCGCGCAAAGATGATAGGTGACAAATATCGCCCATTTTTCACTTTGCGTAAGAGACCCTCAAATTAAGTAGTTCGTTTAGTTAATATTTTCTGGAAAATGGTGCCAATTTCTAGGTTGAGCTGTGCAGACGAGGGCTTCTTCTAACACCGACTGCTGGACTGCATGATTTATCCTTAAATGACCTGATCGTATAAATGTATAATTGCACTCTTACACTTTCTGTCAAAGGAATTAGAAAAGCTGATTTATGATCAGCTGATGAAGTTCATTGTACGGACGGGCTTACTGGATCCTTTGCAAGTTGGCTTACATCCTCAACACAACACTGCAACAGCTTTATTAAAATTGACAGAGGACATTAGATCCATGACCGACAAATGTCTTGTTATTATTGCCTTGCTATTTGACATTAGTAAGGAATTTGACACTACATTACATACTAAACACCTGCAGAAGCTTAGCGGCATGGGTATTTCTCGTTCGGTGCTCTGTTGGCTTTATTCCTATTTTTGGAGTAGGCAGCAACAGGTTTCTATCTGGGACAGGTGCTTCCGACTGGATTACTACTAATCTTAGTGTGCTACAAGACTCTGTGCTAGGCCTATTACTTTCTTGCACATACATGAATGACGTCAAAGACTTATTTACATATCTATGTACAGGTAACACATAATAGAGTTACTGAGGGTGTGCAGTGTACAACCGGGTTGTCTAGTAGTGTCTGCAAATGAGCGGTTAGATCCGGTTCCCACTTCAATCCTGATAAGAACCAGGCAATAGTATTTGTTACAAGGCACCTTGCTAACTTCATCGATCGGTTGGAGCTATTTGAAGTCGAAATATGTTTTGAAGTGCTAGTACCATTCTTTGAGGCTGTCCTCAGTCTAGGGGTGATGCTGAATCGTATATTATCGCGAAAACTTCAGATTGACCGTGCTACATCTAAGCTCAATCGGGTGCTTTATATCATCCGCACTTTCTTTTGCACTATCGAGATGCTCCATCGGCGTTTACTGCAGGTATTGATTTTTCCTCACCTCGATTACTGTAACAACTTACTGTCAGACGCGGTGATGGAACAGAAGACAATACTGCAAAGACTTCAACATTCATGTATCAGATATTCTTTGGATTGAGGCGTGATGCCCGCGTGAACCCTGATCGTGAGCGATTGAATTGGATGCGTGTGGACAGTAGGCGAATGTACTTTATGGCTATGCTCATGCATAAAATATTAAATCTCAAACAGCCCTCTTATCTATTAGACATACTTGTACTCTGCCAGTTTTACCGTCAGGTAAGAAGGGTTATTTGGGATCTATTAGATCCGCATGTACGCTCGGATTACGATAGCTGATTTTTTTTAAAGGGATGCCAAAGTTAAAAACTATCGACGAAGCGTAGGTAATGTAGAAAGTTGTAATATACTAGCAGCGCCATCATCCGTTGAAAAATTATATTACGCTATAACCTCACAGTAGATAGCGCTAATGGTACATTCCAGCTATCATATTAATTCCCAAATAATTATTGTAGATTGTATCATATTAAAGAAAACCTTTAATTTGTACAATTGTTTTATGCATTTTCATATGCAGACAATGCAGGAATTTTTAGTACATTAAATTTTACAATAATCAGTTTTACAGCTACTGCTATACACTTCCCACGCAATCGTTTTATATATTTTGATACGCTGATAATGCAGGAATTTTTAAATCAATAAATTTTACAATAATTAATTTTACAGCTATTGCTATACACCTTCCATGTAATCGTTTTCTGCATTTTGAGACGCCAACAATTTGAAATTTATTATTGCACTTATCTCGTTGAAAAAATCATTGACTTTGATTGCTTAAAACTAGGAAATAAGTTAAAATATGAATTAAAACCAAATTTTAAAAGAAAACTGAGATTGAGCAGATATGTTTTGAAAAGAGGAAGCCCAACTAACTCAATTTGGTCAAAAGTTATGGAAGAAATAAAAATTAGACGAAATTTTATTGAAAATTTAGCATTACGATTTGATGATTTCTTTAGGCCAAAATTTCGTCTAATTTTTATTTCTTCCATAACTTTTGACCAAATTGAGTTATCTTAGTTTCTTTTTTTTAAAACATATCGGCTCAATCTCAGTTTTCTTTTCTAAAATTTGGTTTTAATGCATATTTTTGCTTGTTTCCGAGTTATAAGCACTCAAAGTTAATGGTTTTTTCAACGAGATTTTTCGTTATTTGCTTATATCTATCATAAAAAAAGGGCATTGGAATCTAAAACTCCTTCATATTTTCATATATATATAAAACTTTCTTCATATTTCTATAGTAGAAATCATATTCTAGAGATTGGTACGGATCCGTTTCCCAAAGGGTGTGGACTATCCTTGTAAACGCCCTCCAGCGTCAAAATTGATACGAAGAAAACATTAATATAAACTTTTTATTTTTTATTAATGTTATGTAAAACCCAAATACAGAGACACTAGAAAATGGTATAATTTGTCTTTCTACAAAGTTTCAAGTCAATATATAAAGGACACCATAAAAAATTTTGCACGGAAAAATGTAAATATCAAACTTCATATAAATATGAGTAGTTATACCCTCGCTATGGCGAGACACAACAAACTACCCACTCCTGGGCCCTGTGTCTCTCTAAAGCGAGGGGTGGGGGTAATGGCGGAGGAGGTAATTAGGAGGGGGGTAATGGTGGTGGTACCAGTTAAGGTAGAGGTAATAACGGTGGGCGAAATTAAGGATGGAGGGGTAGACAATGATGCAATACTGCGGGAGGGGAGGAGGGAAAACTGGAAGATTCGAATTCCATGATGTTAGTTGTGGGGCGTACTAATACCTACTGAGCTAATCCGTTGATCGACAGGGTTACCATTTAGGGTTTTTCTATTTAGGGTTATTCTATTATCTAATGTAAGTAAAGTCATAGTGTGTGAGTGCAACAACAAAAAAACACCTCTATCTGGCAACGCTGTTGACCGATCGCCGTATAGAGATGGTGGGAGATGGGGAGGAAGCGGTGGGAGAAATCTTAAATGAACTCGCGAAATGATGTACGAATATTGATACTCGGTTGATGGATATTAAGAGAATGGGAAGTAACAAATATTGTGACTATTTCCGCGTACTTGCGAATATGTGTCAGCGCATACACAATCAAAACAAGTGTGAAAATGGCTTCGATAGCTGTTTCTTGTTGATGTATAAGCATTCTCTTTTGTCAAATATGAAAATGGTTTACTCAGAATACCACGTGTAGTTGACTTTGCAAATTCCGAACACATGGGCTTATCGGGTGTCTGCTATGAGGAATTCGCGAGCTCAGAGCGAGCCGCTAACGTTACGCTCTCTTCAATATTTACATTCTCTTAACTAAATTTACACAACGCATTTAATTCATGGCTATTGTTACATTTTATTTTGACTATTGAGTGAAACTTATGTTATTGCTACAAGAGAAGGAATAGGTGGATAAGAGGTTTATTTAAATAATAATATTATATTTATGAATAAATTGTTGTTTATTAAGAATGAAGAAACGTTTATAATTTTTAATAGATATGTTTCAGCGGTATTAACAACTTTTCATGTATCGTGTTAACGTTTTTACAATCATGCCTACTTATGTAACACAAATTGATTTTTAACAATTTTCACACACCACTCATACAGAAAGTTAAAACAACATTATAATAATAACATCTTAGAACGACAACTTTGCAAACACCTGACGGCACAATCACCATTTCCAATGAAATTTTTATCTGTGTTTATCTTGCGCTGTACATACCGTCTTACAAGATCGTCATTTTTTCCAACATATCGGAAAAGTTTTCGTGAAATTTGACGAAACCTAATCCATGAGACATGTAATACAGAAACATAATGTAGTACTGACCACACACCTCGGAGGATTCGCTCTGCAATCAAATATTATTCCAACGAAGTTGTTCACAATTTTTTCGCAATCTATTGATATGATCTGGAATGCGTGGTAGTCCAAAATTATCAAAAGAAAAACTACATTTACATTTTCGTATGAATAAAATAAAAAACAAAAATATTAACAAACAGACAAATCTAAACGTCAACCGACTTTGTTACATATCGCTACCATATTCTACCAATTTTGACAAATTATCATGCATTTTACGTTCTTTTAATATCCAAACATTACCTTCAGTACAAAAAAGTTTCAATTCAATTATTAAATTAGGTAAAGACAAAACAAATAAATTTGAACATACAAATGTAGTTTAAAAGTTTAGTTGTAAAAATTGCTCTGCTTCATATGTTGGTGAAACTAAACCATCATTAAAAACCAGGATCAATGAACATAAAAAAAACAAAAATTCAGAATCGGTAGTGAATCAACATGTAACGCTTTTTAAACACGAATTTGATTGGGATGGCGTAAAAATTGTAGATAGTGAATGTAATTATAATAAGCGTCTTATTTCCGAGATGGTGCATATTAAACTTGATTGTAACAATATTAATAAGAAAGATGATATAAAATTTTTAAATAACTTATTTACGAGTTCTAAGAAATTTAAAGGCCTAACTGTCAACTCTAGACGCTGCTTGTGTTTACTTTCGCTACGTATATAGTAACACGGTAATGTACATAAATTTGATTGTATATCCAACCATTGGACGTATCGGTTTATCCGATTAAAGGTACATTAGTTTCTGTTTCTCTTATCACTCAGTGTTTTACAGTGCGAAGTTTAATTTTCTGTATATATTTTTAATAAAAAATAACGAAACGTTGCCAAAAAATCTGCGTTTAAGATTTTTTTTCCTTCGCCTCCGTCAGATTGAATTAATTCGTTTTATTATCTATCACCATGGAGAGCGATTATATTACTTACAATAAAAGAAAAACTATTACATGATTTATCGACGTATACAGCAACCCAATGCATACCAGATTTTGTATGATCATCCATGTTTAGCACGACCGCTGTCCATAATGAATATCGTTTGTAGTGTTGAAAGTCTTTGGTGATGTGTGATGAGCCAACCACGATTTTAATGTCCACGCGTTATTTAAAGTACAACGATAATTTTTGAAACAAGTTTTGACAGCGTGATGCATACAATATACGTCGGATGATAATTTATTGAAAGGTGGACAATTCTGATCATACTCAAGGTTTAAAATTTGTCCTGGACCTGTACCTCTGGTGCGTAAAATTTTAAGGGGATGTCGGAGCTATAGCCTCCATCAAAAGCCGCTCGATCTCCCGGCTTCGAATGGCGCTGTAGTCAGGTGTCGATTTCTACGATAAACGTACTTAAAACATATATTATAAATTTTGCAGCTACATAGAGCTGTTGAAAGATACTTTCCCCCATAGCTATAACTAAAATTAAGGTAATTGTAATAGTACTCTTGGCAGCAAATGTTTATTTTTCTAAAGAAATGTGAAATACGTTGCATGTAGCATTACGGCAGATATAGACTCAATGAATACCAGACGTATTTCACATTTCTTTAAAAAAATAAACATTTGCTGCCAAGAGTAGTATTACAATTACCTTTATTTTAGTCATAGCTAGGGGGGAAAGTATTTTTCAACAGCTCTATGTAGCTGTAAAATTTATAATTTATGTTTTAAGTACGCTTATCGTAGAAATCGACACCTGACTACAGCGCCATTCGAAGCCGCGAGATCGAGCGGCTTTTGATGGAGGCTATAGCTCCGACATCCCCTTAAGTACCTCGAACGAAGCTGTATTGAGATCCTTGCGGACTCTACTCATTTACTCTCGTAACCCTTGTCAAAGACAGTTCTGGCACGACTGACGCGCACTAACTCACCAACTTTGAACCAGGGTCTTCGTTTCAATGCGCCATTTCCATATCGTTGTTGTAAATTTTCCCGCGCTTTATTTACATTATGCAAGGTTACGGATGCTGGTGTCATTTTTGTCGTTCCAAACCCAATAACATTTATCTGAAACATTTTTTGAAAAAAAGTCAAATTCAAAAGTTATCTTCGTGTATTTTTTAAAATGGGACACCCTGTATATAATCTTAATAATAAATATATTTAATAGGTTTATTGTGACTTTTTTCTGGTTTTATTAATATAGTACTCAGTATATTTTTTTAATGTACATGTATTATCTAAAATAACAGAAAGTCAACTTCAAGAATCAGTTTCTTTATAAAAAGAGGAATAAAATATTTAAAACTACAAGAATACTTAGCTATTATTAAATATTAATGCATGATTATATGGATTTTAAAAAATATTTTGATAAAAAATCATATACTATATTATATGATTATAATTATTATTATAAGCATTAAATTTAATTAAAAGTATGTAAAGAATGCAGTAAAAACAAATACTTTTTGACAGTTGTGTATAATATCTCTTTCTCTCTCTCTCACATGACAAGTCTTCCATAAGATTATTGATTTTTCGGATAGCCTTGTCACGTGATAGAGAAAGAGAGAGAGGCATAGTATTACAGCTATTAATGAAAGTGTGCACCAGCCACACGTTTGTAGTTCAGTTGTGCACTATTATTATATTAAATGGAATTATATAATATATTATATAATATCTAAATAAAATAAGTAACAAAAACAAGTGGTTTATAAAGTTGCATGAACAAATTATATCAGATAAGTATTTGCATAACCTTAAATTTATATTTTGTTTATGTCAAGAGATTGATTCTTTGTTTCTCCATTTCAGCCTAACCAATGTATCAACACTTAGATTAAATTATTTGCAGAATACAGATAAAATTATAAATAAGTGTTTTGTTGCTTGGTGTGATATTATGTGGTTGAAGTTATTTTATGTGTATTTGTGAAAGTGTTACAAACCTCCAATATAATTAGTATATTTTATGCTGTAAAGTACCACTCTCTATATTCTTTTGTGTCTTCTTCTGGTCGCAATTCACATGCTCTACAAAAAGATTGCTTTGGAGAAACGTCAATTACTTTTCCATTCTCATGCAGTATCAAACTTGCAACACCTTGAAGAGAATTGAATCCTTGCTTCCTCCAAGAACCATCACCTGATACACTTATATGGCAATTCTGACTTGTTGAATCATATACTTGCTCGACAGCTACTTTCATAGACTCTTTACCAACTTCTTTACAAACATTTTTCATCTCTGTATTAATAATGTCATAATTACTGTGAGAAACTGGATACGGCAAATCCATATTTCCACAAAAAGTAACTAAACCAGCATGCCCATGACCAAGAGTTCTCATTGTGTACACTATACGTCTATTTATTTCATAAGCGTTACTTTTTTTCCAACTTTTCTGCTTGAATCAATAACAAATACCTTAAAACAGTTTGTACATGTTATTGTTATTTTACTTCCCAAACCTCTCACATCAACTTCAGAAAATTTAACTGTACTATGACAATTCTGACAAACTAAAAATTCTTCTAATGTTGGGAAAAATAGTGATATATCAATAATTCTATTTTTTGTGCTACTTTCTTCAATGGTATCAGTTTTTAACTTTTTACTTGATCTGGATTGTAGCTTTGGTGTTGTGAATTCCATCGATGTTGATGGAAGTGCATCGCCGTTGCTTCTTACTGATGTCGCGAATTGTTCATTTTGTAGTAAAGCATTAGACTTTGCTTGAAAATGAGAGTTTGATTGAGCAACTGGTATTAAAAGTTTTCTTTTACGGCATATGTCTCTTTTCTTTTTTCTTCCAAATCTTCTTTTTTTATCAGCAGATGTACCAGGTATTCTATTCCTTGAGTCTGGCATTTTTTTACTGCTCTTTTTTTTGTATAAACTTATAATTAATTTCTTAAAACTAATAGAATTTAAAGTTAAAAATATACTTTTAATTTAAAATCCACTGAGTATTCACTAAAATAATGTAAATACTTTATCAATGTAGAAAATATTTACTTCAAATAGAACTGTACGTATTTGTGCAGTGTATTAAAGTAAAAGGAATCATTTATTTATTAACTGTTAAATTCGAATCGTATGGTAAAGTAGATTTCTACTTTACCATACTCTACGCTTGATAGTTGCCTCGTTTAATATACTTGTATGTAAACATTGAAAACCTCGCAATTATTATTTTAGTTAAATTAAAATAAAATGTTTTTTTTTTTGCAAAAATAATTTCAGAGAAAAAATGTCTATTAATGCTTACTTTATTTCAATTATAACTTGCGAAAAAATTTTTTGTTTTTTTTTTTCAAATTTTGGGATAATGTTTTATGTAAGAAATACTTTAAAAAGAGTTAATAAAAAAAATCGATTTTTTGAGCAGTTAACCCAGGCTTGACCCCTTAAGAGGTTTACGCTTTATGAATCGACACCTTATTGAATTGACTCTCCCACTTTTCAATAATACGATAATTGGCAATTTTTCTCGTATCTGGTATCCATTGACTTGCCGTTCGGCATAACAGTGTCTCTGTTTTTTCGGTAACAGCGAGGACAACCGTGCCAAAAACACCCGTGAAATTGAAGTACAATACCAAGATAGACACGTGGTGGACAGTAACCGTCAACCAGGATATTTTCCGGTAGTCTCTTATCTCACACCGTCCTGCATGATTAACATTTCGATGAAGCATGATAAAGCGATTTCTATAAAAAAACCACTTATATTTTACTTAGTATAACCAGTAATTTACAAATTATACATTGATTTTATTGTAGTATATGTGTACTGATATACTCGAACGCAGACGCGTGCCGCTCTGCGTGAAACCTGATCTCCCGGCTAATCACCACCCCGAAAAATTCGTCAATTGTTCGTCGACTTTAATTTGTGGATTATAAATCGATAGGGGGTGGCGAAAGGAGTCTATATATCAAAAATCTCTGCAATCGGATAATATTTGTGTTTATCGATATCTTTTTTTTTTTTATTATTATTTTAACGTCGCTCTTTTTATGCTCCCATACCGGTGCTAATCAGCGACGGAGGTCATACGATGTCTTGGTGAAGAAAGCACTTGGTGAAAATACATTCGCCAGTGGTACTTGTATCAATCGGCCGGGGCCGGGAATCGAACCTGGGACCTCCAGATTACGAGTCCGACGCCCTACCAACCGAGCCATCGCAGGCCTCACCAATAATCCATCGATTTCCACGACTTTTTGAAAATATTCATTTGTACATAGCGTGTAGAACAAAAAGTGTAAACAATTTTTTTCTCTACAGGTATTATTTACAATTTTTCGTGAAAAATTATTTAAACTATTCGGCATTTTGGTGTAATTACTCTTACGAGCAGAGAATGTGTGCACAATATTCAATATACCGTCGCGATAATCAACGAATTCAAATAATTTAAAAATTATTTGATAATGAACTCGATCGGTGACGTGTGCTGCTCAGTGTCAAACCTGATCACTCAATTTTGTTTCATCGCTTTATCAGCACATATGTACTTACAAGTTTAGTTCTTAGAAAACAGGAGTGTTTTTGTTAATACTGTTCTTTTTTTTAAACAGCACTTTCAATTCTCAAATAATGTCGTTTTAGTAATGGCTTATTACTATGGCACCCTTTTAAATAAAGAGCCGCAATTGTGGAATTTTCTTCCGGCCTGAATTAGATATATCCCTTCATTCTCTGCATTTAAGAGCGCTATCGTTACGCATTTGTTAAATCTTGACTGATATATTCCAAAATATTTTAAACCAATAATTTAAAGTGTGATGAACTGTGATATACTACATGTATTGTATTATTTTATGAAAGACTAATACATTTTAACTGTGCTCTGTAAGCAAATAACTACACTGTACTTTTAGACTTGCTAGAATGGAGTATTATTATAATTATTATAGTTTTTCTTGCTATATCAATGCATTTTTTTCGACAATATAATTTTATCACGAATGGACCATTTGGGTGTGCACGTGAACCCGAGACACCGTGCCCGTGTAGACATGATGAACCGAGCCGAGTCGAATCTTGTCGTTCCGGAGCCGTCGCGAACATTAGAATGCTGTTCATTCGAGCCGATCAAATTTGTTATATGATAAGGTATATAATACCCAGAGCCAAAATTTCAGTCCTATGAATTAATTTAAAGCCAAGATAATCACTATTAAAGGCGAAAAAATGTTTTTTTTCGTCTTATTTTGCCATTTAAGATGCTACCAAAATTCGAGAAATTAATATTTTTTAATACAATTAGTGACATTTTCTTCCAATTACTGTAAGTTTTTAATCCAAAGGTGTCGAATAAAAATATTTTATCAAGAGAATGTAGACCAAATCAAATAAATGGCTTTGCTTTTCCAAATTTTGAACGTTTTTTAAGATACTGATAAATTGCAAGCTTCTAACAAACTAACCGTCATTAATTTGTAATTTTCACCCTCCATTATTGAATTAGTAAATAGTCGATTGTTGAGGGTCAATAACAAATAAATTCAATTTATTTATGTAAGTGCACAACGTTTCGTCTGCTAGGTTTGCTATAAAAAAAGACTCATTTCGGAAATGTTACATATCAATCACCATAATTCGACGATTAACAGAATAGAAGATACTTAACATTTAAACCGTCAATATAGAAATGTTATGAATATAGTTTAAAGAGACTAATGTACACAAACTATGACGTATAGTTTGTAAACACACACCTACTTTGTTTTTGTATAAATACTCGTTGATTTCGTATCAAATGTTATTCGACGAAATTCACTTGGGGTGTAACATTATATTCATTATTAACGTAAAATTTTAATTTTTTAATTCACAAGTATTGTAAAATTTGATATAAATATTTATAATTTTGTCCAATAAATTCAGCACCAGTGCGTTTGTGAATAAAAGAGATTGCTTTTAAGGGGACAAGCCTGGGTTAAAATGATGAAAAAATCGATTTTTTTTTATTGATTTTTTCGAAAGAAAATGTTGTTAAAAACAGTATTTTCCGCCCCGCATATCATAATTTTGATTTTTCTTTTAGTTATAGCTAAAATTATAAAATGCGGTCTTTTTAAAAATTCACTAATTGCGCATACAATTTTAAATTCGCCGCGTCAGCGCTCATGCGTTCTCTGGCGTTGCGAATACGAACTACGTACTGTCAAAGATAACCTCTTTTCTTTACACGGCAGTGACAGTTGTTTTGTTTACCAACAAACACCTGTTTGCATCCTTTTATTGATTTTCGGCGCTTTTCACTATAATATCGCGATTTTCGGTTTCGCGAGTGAAGTGCAGTGTAAAATCTGTTTTATTTTTTTACTTGAAGTGCTACACAGACACACACATATATTATATATTCAGTGTAGTTTTTCAAGTGATTTAATTGTCTAAAACTTTTTAAAAGCCCTTCTGTACTTGAAAACTGGTGCTATGGCATCAGACAGTAAAGTACCAGATAGTCGTGGTCGGCTACCTGGTGCTTCAGGAGCTGGCCTATACAAGAAAAGAGTATTTGGAAGAAAAAAGAAAAGAGCGAAGAAGTTTCATGGCAACACAGAAGAGCGAAGCCCTTCACCAAAAAGATTGAGGACAGCTTCTAGGAGAAAAGTCACCGATACTGCAAATCAATGTATTGGATCAACCCAATACAGATTGATTGATGTCAGTGAATTTTATAAAGTGTTGACAGATATTCTATGTTGTAAGCAGTGCCATGGACCAATTCAGTGTACAGAAAGTGATGTACGTGGCCTGGGATTCAAGCTCATTGTAAAGTGCACTAAGTGTCAAAGAGCATATCCAATAAATTCCTGCAAGTTATTGGGTCCAAAAAGGAATGCTTATGACGTCAAAAAGAGAAGTGTTTTAGCTGCACGAGCTCTTGGGCAAGGACACGCAGGATTGGCAAGTTTTAGTGGTATCATGGATTTACCACCACCTATAAGCCACAGTAATTTTGATAGTGTCAACGAGCAGCTCAGTAATGCTTGTGAAAGAGTCGCTGAGCAATCCATGAGTAAGGTTGTGACAGAAGAATTGGAATTGACACCTGACAACTCAAATGAACTCACTATTTCTGGTGATGGGACGTACAGGAAGAGAGGATTTTCATCGCTCCAAGGAGTCTCAAGTGTAATGGGACATTATACTGGCAAAGTGATTGATGTTGCCATCAAAAATTCCTTCTGTTTGGCTTGTTCCAGATGGGAAGGAAAAACTGAGACACCAGATTATTTGGAGTGGTTTGAAAAACACAAGGCTCAGTGCTCATCGAATCATGAAGGATCTGCTGGAAAAATGGAAGTGGACGGTATTGTACAAATGTTTCCGCGCTCTGAGGAGAAACATGGAGTGATGTATCGTCGTTTCATTGGTGATGGTGACTCCAAAGTGTTCAAGACAATTCTCGAGACTGAACCTTATGGGGAAATTTTAGTGGAGAAGAAAGAGTGTGTTGGGCACGTTCAGAAGAGAATGGGAACACGTCTAAGGAACCTGAAGAAAAGTCTAGGTGCACAGAAGTTATCTGATGGCAAGAGTATCGGAGGTCAGGGAAGATTGACTGCAAGAGTTATTGATCAGTTGACTGTGTACTACGGTAATGCGATTAGAGCCCACAGTGATTCTGTCGAGGAAATGACAGATGCTATATGGGCTACGTATTACCACAAAATATCAACTGATCAGAAGCCTCAACATCATCTATGCGCGGTTGGAGTGAGTAGTTGGTGTTAGTGGCAGAAAGCGAAGGCTTTCAAGAGACAGGTCACCCACAAGAGCAGCTTGCCATCAGCTGTAATGGAAAATTTTAAGCCTATTTATGAAAGTTTAACTGAGCCCCAACTGTTGGAGAAATGTCTTGGCGGCTTCACCCAAAACTCCAATGAAAGTTTTAATAGTGGCATTTGGAAACTGTCAGTGCAGTGGCCTGACAGTTTTGAAAATTGGTGTTTATACGGCTGTCACCATTTTCAATGATGGAAGAGCAGCTTATTTGCAGATCATGGAGCAGTTTGGCGTAACCCCTGGACAGTATGTGCATGACTGGGTGAAAGTGAGCAACGACTCAAGGTTGTTCCATGCAGAGAGAAAAGTGGAAGCCAACACCATGGAGGCAAGGAGAGCGAGAAGGCAAGAAAGATTGCAGGTGCCAGAAACTTCTTACGGAGCAGGTCAGCATTGAGCATCATACTGGATGGCTAAATTCATTACCAAGGGTGCCTGCTTTGATTGGAACTTCACACAATTGCCTTACAGAAGTGATGAACAAAAGTAACTTTCAAAATCTGTATTGCATTGGTAAGGTCATTTACCATGTTTTATTAATAAAAATCTATTTTTCTTTTCAGTGTCATTCAGTGATTTGTAAGTAACCTCAAAGAGGTTATTAGTAGGAGCTGATTTCCTACAACCTTTAGATTGTAGTTTTCAATTATTTGAAATAGCTACAATAATTATATAAGTAAGTATTTAGAAGATTTCTAATAATTTTTAGATATAAACTTTAAACTTGAATATCTCAAAATGTTATTTTTTCTCTTTTTCAGTCAGTTGCCGCAGGATATCTCAGGATCTACACATTTAATCTTGATGAAATTTGGAAAAGACCTTCTTAGATATATTTTAATCCACTTGAATGGAGCAGACTGAGTTAAAAAATGTTTTCAAGTAAGTTACAAACAATTTATTTGACTAAAAATGGAAAAAGTAGTGTAATTTTATAAATAATTGTTGTTCATTTGATTGTTTCAGAAAAGTACTCCATTCAAGTGGATTAGATTATAACTAAGATCATCTACCTCCAACCTGGGCTTATACGGATGGCCCATATTCAAGAAAGTCTACGGCAAGTACCTTTTGAGCAAAAAATGGATATTGTACAACCATGGACTACGGATCAGGATAAGTGGATTTTAATTCAAGTTTATCTCAGGGAAAATCAAGTAAATATAGTATATTGTAAGTATACAAATTTCCAGGACCTTAACTATTTTTAAAAAATTTTTACATACGACTAAATCACTTTATTTATTTTCAGCATTTAACCCAAGCTTGTCCCCTTAATTTTTAATGTTACTCAATTATGTTTGTTTTAAGATTAAATTATGTACATTCAAAGTTACCTAAATATGCAAAAAAAAACACGGCTTTCAGCACTATTTGAACCCGTGTATGTTAGTTTTAACTATTTGCAAAAGTCTCTGAGAAGTTAAAATTGGCATTTTTTTTTTAAATTTTATCAGATATCACTGCAACGGTTCACTTATATCAAGAAGAAAAATTTTAAATAATCCCGCCTAATTATACGCATGTGTTATAAATCAATTTCTGCGTAGGCGCAAGGTAGAGATAACAACGCACATATGTATTACGAACTATATGCTAATAGAGCGGGAAATTTAAATAACTATTTTTAAATAAAAAAGAGTATCGTAATAAAAATTTTTTAATAATACGTTTATAATGAATTACTTATATCATTTCAATAAAATTATGAATAATTATAGAATAATTTAAATCATATATAGAATTTTTATTTTATTTCCTGCCTTACGTCTGCGCATTAAATTAGGCAAAGATACCAACTTATAAACATATATATTATCATGCGGTAAGATAACCTGGATTTCAATGATTTTGGAAATAAATGCAAAAATCACTAAAAATTAAATTATAATGTAGTTGTTTACGTATAATTATTAATATTGCTGGATATGTACCAATTATTAAATTTATTACTGTAAGTATTAGATAGTATAAAATTATATAAGTAATGTATAAATTTTAAAATTATCGAATGTAAATTTGGAACCGTACTTTTTATTTATTTACACACATTACACTCCTTTCAGTACATAAGGCAATATCTTTACGTAAAACTGATCTATTCATTTTCTAGCAAGTCCAGGTCAGAAACGTCTCCCAAGAGGAGACATTGAGTCAGAATACTTACGTCGCACTCTGGTTGGTTACAGTTCTTACCACTAGGAGGATCTGACTGTTCTCTATACCCGCTACCAACCATAGTGGACGAAGAGTAAGGGTCTTGCTTAGTAAAGCATATTGATTCGCAAAGCCCGATAAATTATAACTATCGAAAATATACGTCGTAGTTTGTGTACATTAGTCTCTTTAAAATATATTCATAACATTTCCATATTGACGATTTAAATGTTAAGAATCTTCTATCCTATTCATCGTCGAATGATAATATTTAATACGTAGCATTTCACATAATTTAAAATATGTGCAGTAATAATGGCTTCTATGATGGTATTAAGTTTGTAATTATTAAACGGTATAATATTGAGATTAAATGTTCTTAACATTCAAGAACCTTTATTGAAAAACTCTATTATAAGATACTGTTATGCTACACGCTTGGGTTTTTTTATCTATTTTATAATGGTTTTCAATTAGAATGTAATGGTTCGCCTTTCCCCGACTCGGTAACTCAGATTCGGTTATTCAGGATTCGGTTGGGGAAAAGCTTTTAGAAATAATAATAGATAAAATCGTGAGGAAAACAAAATTTTATGTTATCAGAAATAATTAAATCTACTGTACAATTTACATAGCACTCATTATCTGCACAAATCTTTGGCGTCAGGGATCTGTAAAAAAGCCAAGAGAAAAAGAGTATTATTTTACAATTAAAAAACGCGATAGCGCCTGACGCAAGTATAGGAGCGAGAGCCATTATATACAACTAACTAGCCCCCCAAAATTTTTACTTTTTAACCACTTCAATATTACATTATTTATTTGTGCTATTGGCCACGCATTACGTTCCTTATTTATTAATCTTTACTGTACAGCAAGTTTTACACGAATTCATTTACGCACAATCAAGAAAATCAATGCCAAAGATATTGCTTGCTGATTTCCTTTCCTCAATTTTCGTCTTCTCCCTTTTGATATATATAGTCAACTTCAAACAAAATGAGATAGAGATAGTATAGGGAAGGCATGAGATAGAAAGAGAAACAATGCTTTCCAGCCCGTGAGAGAGCGCGTACAGAAGTAAAAACTTATAGAAGAAGTTCAAACGTGGCCACGAGAGGGAGCTAGTTTCAGGTGAATACTTTTGTCACAGCTGAATCATCTGGCTGATTTTGTGTGAAAAGTTATGAATTAAAATTATTTATTTACGTAATTGTTTCCAATACCCCACATTATTCCGTTTCGGTATTTTTTATTGTAGTGCAATGCAGATACTATTGCAAGGTAAAGATTTCATATTCGCCCATATCCTATACTAGCATGTCGACATTTGACATCTCGACGAGAGAAAAAGTGAGTGAGAGAGAGAGAGAGAGAGAAATAAACATAACTTTTATTAAATAAATATAACTTTTTTTAATCTTAAAGTATAATATTATAAGAATTGCACAAAAAATAAATGTATATTATTACATTATTTTAATTATATTTATTATATTATTAATTCATTTTATTTATATAATTTGATGTGTTTGCTTTAAGTTTATATTATTTAAAGGGACTTATGCTTGTATTTTTATAATGAATCCCTCATGATATCTCAATGTTTTCCACATTGACCAAAATAATTTAAAAAACAATATATTATAATTAAGTGGATGCTTTATCGTTCTCTATCCTAATTAAAATTACTGAATAATCATTTTATTTTCTATATAAAGCCAATATATGTGTCGGACTAGACCAACCGCTACTGGACGGTTCTATCGCACCTGTCTCGAGCATCTCTCGAACTTGTCGATGCATCTCCTCTCGAATCTTGTCCGAGACGGGATAATGCCTTTGTTTGATCGGCCGCGCCGAACCGACGTCGATAACATGTTCAACATCGTATGATCGGCCGATCTTTGGCAAAGTACTGGACAGCACTTGATCCAGAAGTTCACGCAGTTGTCGGCGCTCATCTTCTGTCGCGTCGGCCACACCCGCTGATGACAGCGAAGCGTGTCCACTTTCAATACTTGCCACTTCCAGTTGTAATAATTGTGATGACCCTTTGAAGTATAAACAGTCGGAGTCTGGATCTAGAACTGCTCGGAATGCTCGAATGAAATTCACTCCTAAATAGCATTCCGCATCTAAATTTGGCATAATTGCGACCCGTATATCTCGCATGTCTTTACCGATGGTAAAAGGTAGCATAATATGTCCACACAACTGGTGTGTGCTACCATCCGCAAGCTTACCACTACCCGCTTGCTTATCGAGAATGGATCTGCCAAGAGCGGTTGCCAACTGCAAACTGTTCAAACCCATGACCGTTGTTGATGCACCTGGATCAAACAACGCTCGGATCCGGTATCCACCGATATCGATTTGACACCACCAGCGCGTCTCATCTTCTGGACTATAAACTCGCTGGTTCGGTTTCGGAGTAATTTTTAAAATTTTACTCGTGACCGGATCCGTCCTAACCTCTTTAGGGTCATTTATCGTCAGATCTTCTTGACGCATCTCTGCAGCTTGACTGCCTCGAGATTTCAGGATTACGACCGCTTCTCCGGGGACTCCCTCAACCTCGGGACCAGCGGCTGTCCCCTCTAGCCGCTTCCCCGTGCGTTTTTTGCACAATCAGGACACGTCCTAATTGTATAGCCCAATTTGCCACATATATTGCAGACTATAGGCTTGGGGACAACCTCTTTACGCTTCTCCTTATCACCGGCATTCAACTTCTCGTCGTTTCTTGACGTATGGTCATTCGATGACTGTCGATCAGGACTCTTACGACTACCCTTCCTCTGTCCCCATTTGAACCGAGGAGGTGATCTGTGGGTCTTCTTGCTTCGACAGACATCAACCTTGCCTCTCACCCCAGCTGTATGGCAACTCGTCTTAACGAATACTAGCGTCTCCTCAAGAATTTTCGTGAACCGTTCCAAAAAATCTGTCTGAGTCGGTTCACTCGTTTCCTTGGCTACGCTTGCTACCTTTGGTTTAGCGTTCGGCCGCTTCTTATTCCGCGACATATATGCTAACTCAGGTAGCATCAAGTCTTCTTCTGCGGGAGGCGGTCGATATAACTTTTCTCGTTCGAGTGTTTGCTCGGCGTCCAACGCCAATTGCAAAAAACTCTCGATCGACCGAGTTTCAACTCTCTTAAATAAACGTTGGAGTTAAGGTAGCATATTGCGGTACAGGTGATCTAACTGGCTCCGCTCGTCAGGAATCGGCTTGAGCTTACGCATTATCGCAATCGAGCAGGTAATATAATCCCTTACCGGCTCATCTTCGCCTTGCGTGCGAGCGTTTGACTCCTCGATGAGCCGTTGTTGATAACTCTGGCCCATCCCGTACCACATCTCGGCGTATCTCACAAAATCTTGCCATGAGTGCCATCTATCCTTCACGTTCCGATACCACGTAGCTGCGTTATCGGTGAGAAGTTCCGACAAAGACGGTAACACCTCGTCCTCGCTGAGGTTGGCGAGTATCCTACAATCTTCTACTCGCGCAAGAAATGCTTCAATACTCTGGCTTTTCTCTCCAGAGAATCGAACTCCCCACTTACGAACAATTGCGCCGACATCGCGCACTGTCCCGGCCGATCTAGTTGTAGACTGGCCGGTTACGTTCGAGTCCATCCGACTAGGGTAGGGAGAGCTAGAATATGGAGGCTGACCTTGTCTCCATATCTCACCCCTCCCCAAAGCTCCTCTAGCAGGTGCTTGAGGCGCTTGATAACCATCGCACTCTGCCTGCACTTGTCGTGGTCTTTCGTCCGTATCGTCCAGTGTGTGACACGTATTCGTATCCTGGAATCGGACATGTTGGTTCGGCTCTTTATTTCTGTTGGTGTTCGTTCTCTGCTTACTATCGCGGGCGTAGAAGTCTATTTTCAGAGCACTCACTTGATCCTCCAAATCTTTCATCCGTGCTGACATGACGGCCTGTTGCTTCAACTGCAACGTCAACATTGCAGCAAATGTCTCTGGTATCTCAAACTGTGCTCCGCCTGTAGACACAAGCGTGATCCACTCCTCTTTGTTAGCTTCTTGGCTGGAGACCTCGGATTGTTGATCCTCTGTTTGCTGATCCACCTCAGCATCTGCATCTGTCTCTTGCCTCTCTATGTCTGGAACGTCCAGTGCAAGAGTCTGTTGTAAAACTTCTACAATATTTGGATCAAAATCCGGATCAGGCAATGCCGGATTCTGGGCGAACATAGCCTCGAACCAATCCGACCCCCGCCTATTTCACCTTTCGCGATCTGCCAACAGATTTGTTTCTTCAGCGAAATCCTGAGCCGTATAATTCCCCATTAACCACCATTGGAGACGCTCGGCTCTCTTATAATTTGGGCCGTCAACCCGCATCTCCAACGACTCGAGGTGAGCCTTTATCTGTTCACCGGATTGAGTATCAATCCAGTTGTCAATCTGGTTAGTCATGGATTCTGCCATATTATCTTAAAACTATCGCCGATTTCTTAACAGAAAAAAAAAAAATAAAGAAAAATCGCTTCCGCAGGTACTTGTGTAAGGGTTGTTTATTCAACACTGGGTGGCGTTAAACTACTAAATTATTGGGCCACTGTGTTGAAGACTGTGATCTTTTCCCTTTTTAAATAAACACCTTACGCTCACCAATTTGAAACTAGCTCGTGAAAAAAAATTTTATAATTTTGACAACTATTTAACAAAATAAATTAAATTTCGCCTTCAATTTAAATTTGTTATACGCGTTTCAGTCTAATTTATTTTAAAATATTGTACCTGATTTTCAACGAAACCAAAAAATAATTTTGTACAATAAATAAATCAAACGAAATAATGAATAATTAAAAAAAATTTTTAATCCGATAAAATGAGGAAGAAAACGGATGATCCTCGGCTCTCGGTCACCAGCGCACGCCAATATACTTAAAATTAAATAAATTCGTCAACAAATTAATAAATAAATTAATAAATGATCAACAAATAAATTAATAAATAAATATATTCCTACCTAACTATATAGAATATCTAACGCAGTGACCTCTTACAATCGCGTATTACATAAAAAAAATTAAATACAATTTTTATTATGACGCGAGAGCCGATACGCGTAGACAAAATTATAACTAAAGCAAATTTCAAAAATCACACCCTTGCACAGGTATTAACAATTTTTATTAAGTCGCGAAAATTACATTCGCTAATTTTCCGACTAACCTATACGGAATCAGGGACACGTGTTATTAAATCGCGGACCTCAAACCATTCTATCTCATATAAATAAATAAATCTGTAATTATTATAATTTACGTGTGTCAACAATTATCAAAAAGAAATTTTCTTACTGTCGACTTCGGATTTCTTCCAGATAAAAACAAAAAAAAACGAAGAAAATCCGATAAAGTTATCTAAATTATTGTCAAACACAATAATTTATTAATTGAAATTAATTGCAATTCAATTAATTCAATTGTCGACAATAATTAATACATTAATCAACGTAAATAACGTATTAATCACTAAACACACGTAAATCAACCGAGCATATGTTTAAACAATTCAATTCCGGTCCGTTCCTATTCCCTTGTTGTGCGCCGTGTACGCGCAATCAACTATCCTAACATCTAGGGACTTTTTTCTTCACTTAGTTGGGCGCCATGTAACGGTGTGCTTGCCCGGGGAAAACTTATTGAGTCGTCCGTCTTACATACCTGTAGTTCGTGGCGAACAAACTTGTATAATCCCGCCGACTAGATATCACGTACTCGATGACTCAATATAATTCGTAACTATATATATGTTGTTTACAAAATATTTCCCGCGCAGCGGCTACGGTTACCTGTCCGCACACTTGCCGTTAAAGTTGTATGGAAATCGAATTTCGATTTCCAACAACAACAGGTAAAACAATGTTGATCTTTCCTAAAATGGACCGCGAAAAGAAAATCGAATGTGAGTCCGCGAGAATTCGTATATTAAAATACGACTCGAAGGAAAACGGAGGAACAAATATATACGCCGGTTCGAAAACTACAAATCAATACGATTTGAAAATAGGTTAACGATTATCAGATGTATTGAGATAAAAACAAATAATTAAATTTAATAACATTTATTATTATGGTCGAGGCCTTTATACGCACGAAGGTTGAGTCGTAAACGTCGACTCAACACGAGAGGGGAAAGGGGTACGCGAACCACTTACTTTTACTTCTTTCTTCGGTTCACGAGTACAAAATAACGAAGTGCTTCCTCTCTCTCGCTATCCTTTTTCTGTTGGATTGGAAATGTCGGTGGGAGAATCCCTCGTCAACCGATCAATCCGTCTCGTGCGTATGTATCAAATAACTGCACAAAAAAATACACCGGAAAAACACTTCACGGGTATAGCGGTCAAGTCAATACGGTGCGTCTTGACACACTTGTTGTCGCGATCTCTCCTCTTAACTCGGTAGTCCTGCGCGCGCGACTCTCTCCCGAATTCTAACTATCATTGCGCGGGTATCAGCCGTTCAAGTCGTTGGCTATACCTATATCTATATATAGCGCTCGTGTTTACCTACCTAATTCGTATAATGGTGAGTGAATATCACTCACCGTTACAATATATATATTTCATAGGATTTTTCTTAATTGTTTAATGGTATTCATTCGCTGGAGTTGTTTATTTGACTCTGGTTAATTACTTGTATTTGTATAAGTGCAGCTTATACATGATTCAAAAACAATATGTACTGAGAGCTGCATTGATATAAGAATTGAAAGAATTGAAAGTACCAACATAGGATAATTCTGTAATTGAGACATTGATTTAATTAATGAAACAAATTTTGTGTAAGTAAATAATTGTGGTTCTGTCTTAAGTCTAACTATAAACTGAAATATATATATAGTCCCACATATAGCATAAACAAATGTGTTATAATATAATAATGGGCAAATTTTAGTCGATTCGAGAAGAAACTTTCTATTACATGTGCCAGTCCAGTTGTAATCTATACTATATAGTATATTAAATTAATTAATATTTTTATCGGTCTTACAGTCAATTATATGGGCAATCAGATTGCCCCTACTTATAATCACACCCGAAGAATCTATAAAAATATAAATAAAAAATATAAAATATAAAAAATAAAAATACTAACTGAACATAAAAACAAATTATTAATAAAGCAATCTGACTGCCCCCCTGCACCAAAAATCTACTAACCCCAAATATGATGTCCGACGTTTCGAGCTCGCTGCTGCTCCTCATCAGGGACTGAAATGAAAATCTATTCTACACGATATTTAAACCCTCAAAAAAAGCCTCCCCACTCCAAGGACCCACCCTAAATAAATTCACACCAATAAACTAAGCTAAGTTAAGATTGGATGATAAATCTTATTTAATTTACTTGACTCTAACATTAAATTAACATTCTTATCATTCTTAAATATATGAATATTGTCAAGACTTTCTCTTTTAAATTTATTCATAATATTTTGTTCTAAAATTTCTACATTTTTAAAATCAAATGAATGAACAAAATCTAAACAATGCTCCTTCAAACCTGATGTGACAGATAGTATATATTTTAGATTTACATAATTATATTTAAATAATAAATCGATGATCCTTTATTCTAGGCAAGTTTAATTGTGACTTGTCATGAAGAGAAAAAAATACATTGTACATATTATCTAATGGATATATGGTATGGTGGCGTAATTCATAATACACAGTCATAATACAGTCATAATACACAAATTTGTTTGTAAAATAAATACAATGTAACTACGAAATGTTTCATTTTACTGTTTTTTAAGAAATAACCATTTTTTTAACGCATAAATGAAATGATAATTAAATATTTTTATTTTATTTTTATTTTTTATTAATTTATTAAAATTATACACTGATGTATTAATAAAAACACCTTCTACGAAAATGTCAACATTTGCAAGTATGGTTTCCAATCACACTTTGAAAAATATTATCTGATAAAAAAATCTTTAATTATTACTCCCATCCTATTTCTACTTATATTTTGCTTAAACTCCATAAAAAGTTTCTGCAATCGAAAGTACTGAAATCAAAGCGGAATAATCGACAAGTATTTTTTACCATACCATACATTGAATTTTTTTTAATTAAACTTTTATATATTTTGCTTATACTCTATAAAAAGTTTTAATTAATTTCCACAAAACTGATAAAAAGGAAATTTCTTTTGTTTTAATTTTCTTTAAATAAACAATGCCTATCCTTCCCGTGCTTTACATCAGTAGATAAACAATTTTATAGAATAATAACCTTTTTTATATGTAACGAATATTCAATAATAGTTTTTTGCAATTGAAAGTACTGAAATCAGAAACACCTTCCAAGAAGGTGTCAAAACCCACAAGTATTGTTATTCTAATCAAACTTTGAAAATTGTTATCTGATAAATAAATTCTGCAATTGAATCTGACATTGTTATCTGATAAATAAATAATTTTAATTCTAACTCCCTTATTTTATCTATTTCTATGAATTTTAATTAAACATTTTTTTTAATATTACAAAAATTACATATAAAAAATTTCTGCAATTGAAAGAACTGAAATCAAACTGAAATCGACAAGTATTTTGAATCGTACCATAAATATATATTTTAAATAAACATTTATATATATATATATTACTTAAACTTCGTAAAAAGTTTCTGCAATTGAAAGCACTGAAATCAAACTGTAATCGACAAGTATTTTGAATCATGCAAAAATGTCTACCAATCTGAATACAGATTTTTTTTATTAAAAGTATCTTATACTTTTACTTTTCATTTCTAGCCCTGCAATGTCTTACAGTAACAAATAAATAATATTCTAATGATGTTAATTTGTGCAAAATTAATTTCTGCAAAACTAATAAAATGGACATTTCTTCTTTTTTATTCTTTTAAATAAAATAATACTTGCACCACCGTTGGTTAATACGTATTACCGCTTCACATAGGTGTTAATTCTGACTATATTAACTGATGTTACATTTTATGAATCATTACATACATCTTAGCTATTATCTTATTTTAAAATTTTAGGGGCCTAATATATTATGCAAAACGACTTGTGGCATATTATTAAATAGTGTAAAGACCCACGCGTGGAAACAAGACTGTATACTATAAACCAATAATTTATTATTAATAAAATAATTTGTGGTGCAAGCATTATTTTATTATGTTTAGTATGTCTTATGTAATTTTTGTAATATTAAAAAAAATGTTTAATTAAAATTCATAGAAATAGATAAAATAAGGGAGTTAGAATTAAAATTATTTATTTATCAGATAACAATGTCAGATTCAATTGCAGAATTTATTTATCAGATAACAATTTTCAAAGTTTGATTAGAATAACAATACTTGCGGGTTTTGACACCTCCTTGGAAGGTGTTTTTGATTTCAGTACTTTCAATTGCAGAAAACTATTATGGAATATAAGTTACATATAAAAAAAGGTTATTTAGCTTTTACAGACGCTATGCTACGCTTGGCTCCGCCGTTTCCCAAGCTTTAGAATTTTGTACAATATTTAGTTGATTACGCATACGGTTTCACATCAATAAGTTACTGTTGCAAAACCGTGATCTCTGCTCGTGGGCAGTCGGTCTCGGAATTGACAGATAACAGAACGGCGGGCCGGATTACCTCCTAAACTTCCAGTCTATTGCGTCAGCGAACACCGATAGACTGTTCTTTTTGCGGAGTAAACACTCAGCCAGCGAATATTTAAGTTCGACTTTGTCAGAGAAAATGGCACTCTGTGTATCCGGACTTACTTTGTATAGGCCAAAGAACGGTACTACACATGAGTGCGATCGGTTTCATGCATTTGTTATCAGCCTTAAGGACCGACTAAAGGTCCGTTCGCATCTTACTTTATTGCGTATTATTTATGTTCGCAATGATATAACTGTGAATCGAGTTTTATCGAACCATCTATAGTTAGTTGCAATAATATTGCGTTTACTTTTGTTTATGAATTCAATAGGATATCATTGAATTTTAGTATTTCTGTATTAATAGCTAAATTCTATTCATAAAACTGTTTTCGTGACAATATCATTGCCTTATCTACTAAATTATAAATAATATTTCGATTTTGTTGTATTACGTAATTACAACTATAATTTAATAAACGATATAAATTAGTTAGTTTTCTATACCAGTTTTTAATAAAACTATTGTTTTTTTATTAATGCGAGGTCGAGAAAGTCTATACAATTATTATTTTCTATTCATATCTAAATTTAAGGTGTTCATCATAACTGTTATAAATTGTGTCATCTACATATCTTTTTTAAAAGATAGGTTTACAATTGTGCTTATTATGTAATTCGCTAATAATGATGATATAGGAGATCCCATTGCAGATCAGAATATTTGTTTGTGAGTGACATTATTACAACTAATATAAACATTATTAAATAAGAATTTTGTATTTCTGCAAATATTTTGAAACGGGATTTAAATTTGCGTCATTTCTTTAAATGGCAGTTAAAAAAAATGTGGTGATTTTAATAATTTTTTTTTCAAAAATTCATAAATTTGAATAGGAAATGATTATGGTAGAAAGCTGATTCTGTGGATTTAGTGGCATATTGTGCTTTTATAAAAGATAGGACCGATAGTTCAAAATAGCGGATTTAATATGGCGGCCAAAACAGGTTAAAAATATCGATTGTTAAAAAAACCACTTAGTTTTAACCGAATTGGGATCTAAAGGTTTCTGAGCCGATAATTATAAATTTGAGGTTAGAATTTCACAATTTAAAGATGGTGTAACCAAGATCGCGGGATAATTTATTAACTAAAACCATTTGGACCAAATTTGGTATGAAGGGATTATTCAAGTATTTTATGGCGGGTTAAATTTTTTACCGAATTTTGTATTACCGGTGATTTTTATAAGCTTATTTGTGTATATATCTAATCAAGTTACAAAAAATTTTAAACTTCAAACTTCCTAATACGTACGAAAAAAATTAGAATATAGTATTTTAAATATACCACAAAATTGAATAATTTGCTGAAAATCAAGTGATTTTTTAAAAATCGGTATTTATACCTCGTTTAGGTTGTTATCTTGTTTCCGCCATTTTGAAATTTTACAACTTTGACCTCGAATTCGCAATCAAAGACTCCAATAATCCCTACATTCCAAATTTGGTCCAAATTAGTTTAATTTAAAAAAATTTCGAAAATCTAACCTCAAATTCGTAATTATCAGCTTAGAAACCTTTATATTAAAATTAGATTCAAACCCAGTGATTTTTATAACAATCGAAATTTTTAACCTGTTTAGGCCGCCAGATTAAATACGTCATTTTGAATTTCAACTTACTATCGGTCCTATTTTTTAGAGAAACACAATAAGCCACCAAATCGGCAGAATTAGCTTTCTACCATGATGATTTCCTATTCAAATTTACGAATTTTTGAAAAAAAATGATTAAATTCGCCAAATTTTGCTTTTAATTTAAAAAAAAAATGACGCAAGATAGGGTGATCCTGAAACCAGATTCAAAACGAGTGCAAAAAATTCTATACGACACCACGTTTTGAAAATGTTGAATAATTTTTTCCCAAAAATACAGCAGTTGCATAGTCAGAGCAAGTTATAACATTTTCGTAGTTTAGGGGCTAAGGTCTTTCAGTATTCAATACACGTCTGACTAGTTTTTTAACGGATTTTTTGTATCGACATATATGTATTGTTATGAGTAAGATATTCATGTTTCTATACAATTAATTTTATTTAAAAACCCAGTACATTGTCTTTGTCGTCATCCGCAAAAAATATGTTAGGGTTTTTATTAAAAACATTTAGTTTCACACAGGTTATTTTTAAATTCTCGTTCAATAGATATTATGTGACGTAACTTCTTTTTTGACTATTTAGAAAATACGAATACTTCACTGATAATAAACATATATATATATGTTCATAAAAAATTCATTAAAATACTACAGTCAGACGTTTTTTCAATACTAAAAGACCTTAACTCGTTTCTGCCCAGAATGCCACTTGAAGCATATCGCTCTTTGGTACCTCAGAACTTTTCCTATTTGCGACAGAAAAAATTATAGGAGATATAATTGGAAGATAAAGAATTGGTGTCAATTAAATTTGTCTATAAAATTGCTAAATAGGCAAAAAACCAGTATTTTTACGAAAAAAAACACGATTTTTTCGACAAATTTTTTTTTAAATCAATTTTTCAAGGGATTTTAGATCTGCCATGGACCTGGAATCTCAGTAACCTATAATAGTACATTGTACATACTCGCTTCGCTCGGGTGAAAACTCACCCTCGGGCCAGAATCCCCAATTTTGCGCCCTTGGTGCACATTTTATTTTCTGCCCGCGCGGGCGCAAAATGGCCAATTCCCGCCTGCTTTTTTTATTAGTTTTCTCGCCCGGTCATTTATACATGAAAAAATAATAAAAATATTAAACAAACAGTGAAAATTTAATTTTAAATTATTTATTTTTTTAAATGATTTATTTACAAATTGTGAAGGATAATAAAAAATAATGAATAATATTTAATGATTTAATAATATTTAACAATTTAATAATTATAATAATTTAATTTTTATTCTTTCTAGGGGTGGGGGCTCCGCCCCCCCCAACCCCCCCGGTGGGGGCTTCGCCCACTGCACCCCTAACGGGGCTCCGCCCCTGGACCCCGCCTGCGCCCCCTCGCCCTTTTTCTAAATTCATACAATGTTTGTACGTTTCTTCTTCAGCAACCCTTTTTAAAGCATTTTTCACCCTTTCGGACAGAAAATAAATGCCTAAACTTAAGGATGCATTGTTTAAATATCCATTTTTCCTTCCCTGTGCATCCAAAATGACATCTCACATGCAAAATTTTCGCAAAAAACTTCATAGCCTGTTTATACGAAATTAACGCACTTTTTTAAGAATTGCCAAAAATGAAAAGTTCTTAAAATCAATTAATTGGGGCTTTAACGAGATGAACGATATATCGAAAATCAGGAAAAAAATCGATGTACGGCGGACGAAATAACGGTTTCGTGCCCGACACCCAATGCGAAATAAATTACGCAATTTGGCGCGAAATTTAAAACGGGAAAATATAAAATTTGAATAAAATAATTAATTTAATAAAAATAATTAGAAAAAAAGGTGAAATGAAATAGAAAAATTAATTATACTATTAGAAGGTTAAACATAAGTTTGTTAAATAAAGAAGATTGATCAAATTTTGTTTAGAACATTTTATTCGTAAAAGCATGGAAACAAACATGTGCAAATAGTACAGAATAACGTGTGAATTAAATTCTACAATTTTACAAAAAATTAAAGTTTTATCGCATTTTTAAGGTACAATCATAGTCGTTAATTAATGACACTCTTACTTTTTAAAATAAATCACATTTGTTTACAAATAGTGAATAATAACAATTGTTAATTTATTTATATAATTAATTTAATAAATTAATTTAATTGCTTTTTCATTTGTATTACTTAATTCATAACACTACAATTCGTAACACTTCATTTAAAGAATCTTTCCTCAAAATTTCAGCCCAACCCAATGGAAAGTAAAAAGTAATCCTTGCGGTAAGTGATTGCGAACACTGATTTTGGGTCCTTCGCTGAACCAAGGATAATTTTTCTAACCGCAAAATTAAAATGTTCACAAAAACAATGTCTTAATTTATGAACAATAACATATTTGTTATTACCAAGAATAAATTAAACTTTTAATTGAAATTTTTAATTTTAGTGAATATTATAGGTGAGACAGTATCTGGCCTCCTTTATCATTTGCAGCTTTTAATTCTGAGTCCTATTCAAAAATAAAAAATGGCCTTACAATTTGTTTTTACTTTCAAATTATTATATGGTAGATATTATTCAAACGCGTGGACTAGGCATTATTCTTAAACTCATGAATTATTTATAACTATTAATAGTTTATTAAACTAACTGTTTTTTTATTATATAAGTAAACAAATGTGATTAGCATGCCTTACTTATATAGAATTTATGTGATAAAACTTGAAAGACTAGCAATCGTTGAATGCAAATGAAAAAGCAATTAAATTAATTTATTAAATGAATTATATAAATTAAATCAACAATTGTTATTATTCACTATTTGTAAACAAATGTGATTTACTTTAAAAAGTAAGGGTGTCATTAATTAACGACTATGATTGTACGTTAAAAATGCGATAAAACTTTAATTTGTTGTAAAATTGTAGAATTTAATTCACACGTTATTCTGTACTATTTTCATATGTTTGTTTCCATGCTTTTACAAATAAAAAGTTCTAAACAAAATTTGATCAATCTTCTTTATTTAACAAACTTATGTTTAACCTTCTAATAGTATAATTAATTTTTTTATTTCATTTCTCCTTTTTTTCTAATAAAAGTGTAATGTTTTCGAGAAAAACAGCGTTAAAGATCAAATTAGTATTGTATTATGAGAAAGTCCGAGATAAACTGATGCTTCATTATCCATTCCTAAAATCGGTGCAAACCAGTCAAAGTCTGGTTTGCAAAATTCCCACACCTGACTGGGCTTCGGTAGTGCGCATGGGTAAAAAGAAAGGAGCTCAGCAGAATACGCAGCTAAAGCAGACCAAGGATGTCGGAAGGCCACCTAAGGTGTCCAAAAAACAAAGCAGCCGTGAAACCAGCTCGTACGGACGCCGTTAAGATAAAAGTGTCCGGAGGGCGAGCTTACGCAGACATTCTTCGGCAAATACAGACCGCACCAAACCTCAAGCCGCTAGGAGAAAGTGTCTCCCGTATCCGGCGTACCAGTGGAAAAAATCTGCTCATTGAGCTCGGGAGACCTGGCGTAGGAACTCCAAACCTCGAGGCATCGGTCTCGTCCACGCTACTTGGGTTAGCAGAGGTCCAAATGCTGACACACAAAGAGCCCATTACTACAAAAGACATGGACGAAGCCACGGCGGCGGAAGAAGTGGCAGAGGTAATCTCTGCGGTAATCGGGCCAAATATGGTATCTTCTGGGGATGTAAAGCTTAAAAGATCATATAGAGGCACCCAGATGACCAGTGCCATTCTTCCCGTATCGGCAGCAAAAAAGCTGCTACAGTATGGGAAGCTTCGGATAGGCTGGGTCTACTGCAGGGTTCGGCTCCGCGAGCCGATCACACGTTGTTACCGATGCCACGAGGTCGGTCACTTTGCAAAGGCTTGCAAAAGCGCAGTTGACCGATCATCGCAGTGTTTCCGGTGCGGCCAAGAGGGCTACAAAGCAGTGGATTGCGCGGCGGATAAGAACATAGCCGCGCCTAGGGTTGAAGCATCTGACAGAAATGGTTAGCGTGCTACAAATCAACCTAAACCACTGTGCTGCGGTCCCGGATCTGCTACTCCAGTTGGAGAGAGAAGAGCAGGCCGACATCGATATCATCAGCGAGGAGTACAGGGATCTCATTGAATCGAAATGGGTAAGTGATGCCACTGGCAGAGCGGCCATCTGGGTATGTGGAAACATGCATGTATCCGGAAAAATGGCCGCTCCCCTCCCCAAATTTACCTGGGTAGAGGTGGCGGCTATGCGAATGTACAGTTGTTACCTCCCCCCCAGTGATAACATCGACGGATTTCTGGGATTCCTTGATGCCTTCGTTACTAGTCCAAGGTCTTCCCGATTACCAATAGTCATCGGAGGGGATTTCAATGCCTGGGAGCAGAATGGGGCAGTACGAAAACGAACACTCGTTGTCGTACACTCCTCGAGGCCTTTGCGATATTGGAGTTGGAGATTGCTAACACTGGAACGACTCCCACTTTTACCAAAGCGGAGAGGTCGTCTATAGTAGACCTAACCTTCATCGATCCCAGATTAATGAAGAGAGGGTTTACCTGGAAAGTTAGTGATCGCTACACGGGGAGCGACCATCAAGCACTCGTGTACCAGCTTCAATCGACGATTAACAGGGCAGCGGGTCTGAACAAAAGCTTCCAATACAAGAGATGGGTACAGTCTACCTTCGACCGAGAAATGTTTTTCTGCTCCATAGCAGAAGTCGCTGCCAAAGGAACACCGGAAGAACGAGCCGAGAAACTCACGCGTGCCATAATAGCGGCTTGCGATATCTCTATGGCCGGAAAATCCATCCCTCGTGGCCGTCCACCTATTTACTGGTGGAATGAGAATATCGCAAAATTACGCCGTGAGTGTTTGCGGACTCGGCGACTGCACCAGAGAGCTCGGAACCAGCCGCGGTATCAATAACTAACCGCGGCCTACGAGGAAAAACGGAAAGAGCTCAAGGCTGCCATTAAAGCGGCTAAACGCAAGTGCTGGCGCGAATTTTGCGAGGAAGTGGACCGCGATCCCTGAGGTAAGCCCTACAAAATGATGGTGAATAAGATCAAACTCAGGGGCGCCTCAATGCCACCGTGTCCACATTTTCTTGACAGAGCGGTGCGCCACCTATTCCCACAACATCAGGAACGGGCAGCCGAGACAGGCCTAATGGGGACCGACAATGCAGTCGCGCCGTCAGACATTAGCATAACTGAGCTGAAAATGGCTGCGAGGAGAATATCCATCAGTAAAGCTCCAGGGCCGGAAGGAATACCTGGTCTGGCCATTAAGACCGCTGCGCTGAATGTGCCACAAATTTTTGCGGACACATATAGTGCATGTTTTCAATTAGGATGCTGCTAGCAAGGTGGAAGGTACAGAGGCTGGTGCTTCCTCGAGAACCCTTCCTCGTGCCGGCCACTCTGTTGGATATAGCTGGGAAGCTATTCGAGCGGGTCATTTGGGCCACGCTACAAGCAGCCATTGCACAGGAAGGCGATCTGTCCGACAATCAGTTCGGTTTTCGGAAAGGGCGCTTAACTATTGACGCTATAAGTCGAGTTGTCGAGCTGGCCACCAATGCCATTGGTGGTACTAAGAATTCTAGGCGCATGTGTGCTATCATCGCACTGGATATCCGCAATGCCTTCAACTCGGCTCGGTGAGACAATATTATGTTGTCCTTGGAACAATTAAAGGTGCCGCTCTACCTACGCAAAGTCATCTCGAGCTACCTTACAGAACGGATCCTCCTCTATGATACCGAGGATGGCGCGCACTCCTATAACATCACCGGAGGCGTGCCGCAGGGATCGGTCTTGGGACCTCTTTATTGGAACGTAATTTACGACGGACTGCTTAGGCAGCAGCTTCACAGGGAGTGTCGATGGTGGCTTTTGCGGACGCTGTGGCTTTGGTCGTCGTCGCAAGAAGCATCGATGAGATAGAATATCTCGGAGATGTCTCTATCGCGGTAGTGGCTGCATAGTTGAGCACCCATGGGCTGTGTCTGGCGGCCGAAAAGACCGAGGCAGTACTTATCTCCAGAACGAAGCAAAGGAGGTACGCCACCTTTACTGTAAATGGTAAACGTATAAGATGGGTGGACACGGTGAAATACCAAGGAGTCATTTTGGATGCGCGGCTAACATTCGAGGAACACCTACTGAGTGAAGGGTCGAAAGCCGGATGAATGGCTAGAACTTTGTCGGGCAAAGCAGCCACGTCGAACCCTCTTAGCGACAGTGGTAAGCTCGGTAATTTTATATGGAGCCCCGATTTGGGCGGATGCCCTAAGAAGTAACCTAAGCTACGGTGCATCCTGTCGGCGAGCCTGCAGAATAGCCGCACTAAGGGTGGCTCATGCTTATAAAACTCAGATATAGCCCTCTCAGTAATCGCGGGAATTCCTCCCATCGATCTTTTGGCGATAGAGAGGGCTGATACGTACAGAAAAGGTCGGCGTACCGTAGAACACAGTAGCGAAGCGGCATGTGGTCTTAGCAGTCGGTGGTCAAACAGGACAGACACACACACACACACACACACACACACACACACACACATACCATACATTTTCTAAAAACACGTGATTTCAACTCCTGACATATTAAAACATATTTGACACATATTTTTAGCGAGTCCAAAAATTTTACTGTTACAAATCTTCATCTATGAAGAAGCAAAATTATGAAATAGATAAAGAAACCACAACATTCACCATAACACTACCTTATAATAAAGAGTTGTTTAATAAATGTTCCCGAATGATGTGAATATTATTATTATTATTCCGTTGATTAATCACTTGATATTATCATAAAATTAGGCAAAGAGAAAACACAGAATAGGGGTGAGACATGGGTAGTTTACCAGTTAACTTGTATTAAATGTCCGATTATTTATATTGGAGAAACAAAACGCCGCCATAAAAATCAAATAAAAGAACATCAGAAAAATAAAATTCCAGAAACCGTTGTTACTGCATATATTTTAAATACTAGTAAATTGTAATTTTAACTGGGACAATATAAAAATAATTGATAAAGAATCTTGTTATAAAAAGACGATTAACAGAATAGAAGTCACTGCCTGCTTGACTCTTTAACTTCGGTTAATTCGAATTTAATGGACACATGAAGATGTTAGCAGACAAAGCTAACGATACGTCGTGCAATAAATAAGGAAAAAATAGTTTTTTTCTTTTTCCTTTCATCGTTTCTAGCAGATCGATTTATTTCTACCAAAACACAACAGAAGATACTCAGCATTCAAACCGCCAATATAGAAATGTTATAAATATAATATAAAGAGACTAATGTTTACAAACTATGACGCATAGTTTGTAATCACACATATACTTTGTTTCGTATAAATACACATTGAGTTGGTTTCACAGGGTCATTCGAAGAAGCTCCCTTGGGATGTAACATTACATACAATACTCACGTAAAATTGAATTTTTAATTTAACCAATTAACAACCAAAACCGTCGATGTTAGACTAACTTTTCATAGCTAAATTTCCCAGGTCGCAGAATTTTCTGACCGCGTGTAGCTTATCCGCATAACTTTGGTATGCGCGGTGCAGTTTGTGGCCAGTTAAATGACGCCGATGCCTGTTAAGAGGTATGATTCATAATCTATCTCTTTACATTTTACGAATGTCGTTTCGTCACTAGGGGTAGAGTATACATGTTTGGGTTGTGTAACCGTGCCCAGAAATTTTTTATTAAATGGGAAAATTTTAGGTTGCAATTACTTGGCGCGTCCGATACGCTTTCCGTGGCTAATTGGACCTCGCACGGTGAGTCCTTCCTGATCTCGTGGATTGGTTCCGTGTCTGAGCATATGCGTAATGCTCCTAGGTTTTTACATTTATTTAGTGCGTCGGCGTTAAATGGTATATATGATGTATCGCAGGTATTTATCGCAAATTGCGTATGTTCCGGCCAGATGTAAACCAATATTTCTGTTGCGATTTGATATTACGCCTTATAAGGAGCGCGGTCGCTTTAAACAATTTGAATTTTTGGTGTTCGATTAAGGGTACGCTTAGATGATACATGAGATGGTGCTTTGTAAACAATATGCTGGTTTCCGCGATATTGAGTAATTCCGTCACTGAAATCGATACCTCTATGGGGCTGATGACGCTCGGTAAAGTATCGCGCGCGCTCTGGAGTGATTTTTTTATTGTTTCTTGGGGTACGAATCTGGGGTGTATCGCGCCTCTTGCTGCAATTAATATCGCGTTCGCCACTATTTCAAGTTTGTAGCGTGCTTGTCTGTATTTTCGGTTAGGATTGTCGCAGCTGAATGTGCTAGTTGGTCCTTTCGTGATTCGGTATTTTCTACGTTAACGGCCGATATAGCGGCGCGTAACTCGAATAATTCGTGTTTTGTAACCTTGAATTGCGCGTCTACTATTTCTGTCTGCGTTGCAAATAGTGATGCAATGTTCCTGGTGTCATTTGCGGAAGAACCTATCATTGATTGAATTTCGTCTAGAGCTCATTCGTGTAGTGGGCCGAATAAAATACGGCTGATTTGTCCGACAAATGGTAGGATAGATCTTCGTCTACGTGACGTATCGTCTCCTGGTATGAGGTATAGTATACGTTCTGTGTTTTCTTTGTTCTCCTCGATTTGTCTTTTTATTTCGGTTATCCGATTGCACTAATTTTGTGTAAGATTGCATATGATTTTAAGAGACTTCCACGCGTCGTGTAATTCGACGTTTTGATGTTTTAATATTTTGGTTGTGTTATTGTCAGTTTTGCGTTCTGGATGCTGCAAGTCATCCTTGGATGGGTGGTCTCTGTGTCTAGGATGTCGATGACTTACGATACTAATTCTGATATGCTTTTCGATTCTCTTGGTTCCATCAAGTCATCCTTGGTGGTCGTGATGAATCTAGATGGGATTCCTGTCGGTTCTACAGGAGTGATGAGTAGTTGGGGGCTCGGTACTATATGATAGTAATTTTTTGGTATTTGGTTACATATTACCTCTTCGGCTTCGAGTTCGGGTTTAGCGCCGTCCTCGACTGCTTCTTATATACTTATTCGAATACCTGTTCGGCCATCGCTCTCGTTACTTTTTACTTCTGCTATAAATCTTGAGTGTATCTCGGTTATTGGCTGAGATAGTGTTCTACGAGCGTAGGGTATTGCCGGCTCATGAGTTCTGTTGGCCTTATTGATGTTTAAATATTCAATTGGGTTTGGCTTCTCTATCTCGGTTAACTGCCGAGATTGTGTAATAATTGGTAGCACATCATGATAATGATAGATGGTTCTTCTTCGTTTATTGGTGATGATGATGGTAGTTGTGATTTTGTGTTTTTCTGTGCTATATTCATTTGGGGTGTGCTTGCGGCTTGGACTCCTTAGTTTAGACTTCCCTCTTCTGGGACGTTGTTTACTTTTACGTTGTGCTCCCCTTGGCTGAGTATCGGCTCCTCCGAATCGTGATTCGAGTGAGATTCCTTCTTAACTTGGCGCTCCGCTGCTAGTGAACGGGCGAGGACCGATTCGATTCTTGCACGTTCCCGTAAACCGAAACGGTATGTG
This sequence comes from Theocolax elegans, assembly GCA_026168455.1. Classification (NCBI taxonomy): domain Eukaryota; kingdom Metazoa; phylum Arthropoda; class Insecta; order Hymenoptera; family Cerocephalidae; genus Theocolax; species Theocolax elegans. Next base: position 51,971,004 of record CM047427.1, read on the forward strand.
CCGTTAATTTTTTATTTCAGGTTGACGTTGGTTAGAACACAATCGAAGAGACACCTATCCTCGTAGTCTATTCTGTAAGTATTGGTTTTGCGCAGTAGTTGGGTGAGCCATTGCATACGGAATGCGCTATCGACGGGGCGAGCGGTCTCTAGGGTTATGCATACAAATAAAATCCTCCGTCCGAATTCCTTACTGCTAGGGTATCTCCTCTTCGATACACGATTGAATCGTCATACATTTGTTTCATGTATTTGCTTTTATTGTCGGAGCTGTCTGTTCCTGATCTCGGGTGTTTGGTATTCCTCGTGCGTAGTTCTACTTTTGAGATTTTCGCTTGCTGGTGCTGGTCGGTGTGAGTAATCTTCATGTTGATTAAATAGGTAGTGCGAGAATTGGTTTTTGGTGAATACTACGGCTAACAATTCTTTGTCTTATGTGGAGTAACGTAATTCCCTGCCATGTACGCATCTGGAAGCATAATCGCAAGGTCGATCCTTTCATATTTCTCCTTGACCCAGTATCGTTTCGATTGCATAATCCGAGGCGTCCGTGGTTACTATGAACGGTTGAGTAATGTCGGTAGCGGTTAGAATTGGGTCATTGCAGAGCGCATCCTTTAGAGTATCGAATGTCGTTTTTTGTTCTTTTTCGTACTGGAGTGGCTCGTCCTTTTGTAATAATTTCGATAGCGGCTGTGCTATTTTTGCGAAACTTTTCACGAACCGTCTGTAATATCCTAAGAATCCTAGACACTGTTTCACCTTCTTTGGGTTAGTCGTTACCGGATAATTGCGAACGGCTGTTAGTTTATTGGGATCTGTTCGTATAGTACCGCTGCCCACGATGTGTCCTAATACGCTTGCTTTGCTCTTCATGCATTTTTGTGGTTCTATCGTTAGATTCGCGTCTACGATTCTCCTTAGTACTTTTCGCAGTCGTTTCCCATGTTCTTCCAGTGTATGCGCGTATATCATTAGGTCGTCTAGGTATACTTGAACTACGCAGCCTTGAAGTCCAGCCATTGCAAGGGACATGGCTTTCACGAAGATCACTGATGCGTCTCGTAGTCCCATGGCCATTCTGTTGTACTGTAAATGCTGTTGGACGTGATTTCCGCGTGTAGCAGAATGTGGTGAATTTTGCTGATTTGGGATGCATTTTCACCTGATAATACCCGCTTTTAAGGTCCATAACCGTGATGAAATTAGCTGATGCCAGACTCTCTAGGATGTCGCTGGTGAACGGCAATGGGTGGCAACTCCCGATTGTTGCTTCGTTGAATTGTCTAAAGTCTGTTACTAAGTGGCATTTCTTGTTTCCTGCTGAGTCAGGTTTCTTGGGAACTATTCACATCTACGAAGAATAATCTGCTGTGGATGGTTTGACTAAATCTTGATCGATGAGTTTCTGTACTTTTTTCTCTATCTGTTCTCTCAATGCTGGCGGGTATATCTACCGTTTGGCTTTTATTGGTCTTTCTGAGGCCAGTTTTATTTTGTGTGTTAGAAGATGTGTGGCGGGAAGAGGTTCCCCCTAAAGTGCGAATGCACCTGCGAATTCGCTTGCAATTTTCCTTATGTGTTTCGCTTCTTCTTTATTATCTCCGTCTAAATCGGCTAACTTTAAAATCACTTTGATGCGCTCGTCTCTTCGGGCGGTTTCACGCGTCAGCATTTCGTGGAGGTCACGTACGTCGGTATGAGTTTCGAATCTTGACTATGTATTCATTAATCGCCTGATGCTTGCGCCTTTGCGTTTGTAGTTGTCCAATGTCGAACTATTTCGCATTCGTGCATTTTTATTATTGGGACTGGTATCTGTATTGTTTTATTCGTCGTGTTGATGCATCTGGCGTACACTTTTCCATCGTGATATTTGGCTACGAAGTTTCCGAATAGTTTTCCTTCCTTTACATGGGTTAAGGGTACCCATCCAATTTTTGTTTCTGTGTTTAAAACTCGTGCACCTATTACTCTTCTTATACGTGGGGGAATTTCAATTGTCTCATCTACTGCAAAGGGGATTGTTAGACCGTTTAACATTAAATTCTATGCGACGGCACCGATAGCGCCGGAAAATTCGTTCATTAGGTCCCATCTGAGCAGTCCGTTCGTGCTTATGAGTCTAGGCGCCAGGTATGGTTTCATCGCCTCTTCATATGCCACGGCTCTACCCAAGTATTTTTGAAGCATTTTTACCTGCTGAATCCGAATTTTTTGGCTAGAAGTCCGAAAAATTGTAGATAAATTGTTATTAACAAATTAATTGTTTAAACCGCGTTACAAGCCACTCTAACAATAATTTAAACCTTTTAACTATAGAAAAACAAAGATAATTTTATTACAAATTTTCTCGATTTTGGTTTGATTAAATATCTTGTTTAGGTCAAAAGTTATTGCAAATTCAATACAAAAATGTCCCGTCTTCGTTATGCGCGCTCACTTTTTCGGTTGTAACTTTGGTTTAAATACAAATTTTTGAATTTTATAACTTGCTTTCGATAAAATAGTTATTATTCTAACATGCAAAAAAAAGTTATTAAATGCGTGTATTAAATGTTATTACAACTTGCAAAAAGCAATAAATTAAGCTAAAAATATGGAAACTAATTTGTTCATAACGGTATAAAATTGATTCTATTATTTATTTATTTATTTATTTATTTACCAGAGTAATAAACACAAAGTACATACATGTTTGCTAACCTCTAAACATACATAATATGTCCGAGGCAGCCAAAAACATCCTATAGAGGTAGACACAGCTACCTGTACATAGGTCCAGTTTATCTAACACTTACAAACTACTTAAAACTACAATTCCAAGATCTTCAAAACATCTTGAATATTAATCACAGTACCCAAAACAAAAAAGCTATAATTCAATTATAGTATTGCATATATATATATTATTTTTCTATAAATATTTTCTATAATATATTTGTTCCAATCCATTTCTTAATCTTTTTCTTATTGTATTTTTTATTTATGTCTAAATTTTTAAGATTAATGTTAGTATTAGGCAAACAATTGAAAATTTGTATCGCTCTAACATAGTTATTTTTATCACTAACAGCTTTCGTGCACTTTGGTGGAATTATTAGTTTATTTCTAGTTACACTTCTAGACATTTCATATATACTTTTGAGATCATCATAGTGGTATTTTGCACACTCATAAGCAAAAATTTGTTTTAAATTCAAGGGACTGTCTTGATCAAAGTTATTTTTGTTCACAATTCTTAAAATTCTTTTCTGTACCTTTTGTAATAAGTCAAGCTTATTTTTATAAGCTCCACCTCAAGCTATATTACCATAGCTAATAATGCTGTGGAAAAATGCATAATATATCAATCTAAGAGTGTCTCGTTGCATATATGTCGACATTTTATACATTATATATATTATATATTTAGTTTTCTTGAACAGACAATCAATATGTTTATCCCATCTCAAATTGAAATCAAATATAATACCTAAGTATTTACAAGATTCAACCCTGCTTAATTTATTACCCTGTATGTAAATATTCATATCAATAGGAACACTATCTCTGTAATTCCCAAATGTTATATATACTGTTTTCGTTATGTTTAGGGATAATTTATTAAGTTCTAACCAGTTAGTTATGTCTTCCAAATACTCATTCATTTTACTTTCAACCCTCTCCCAAGTATCATCAGTTACAATAATTGCAGTATCGTCTGCATAAGAGATACTATTATCTTATCGACTAGTTAATAAATCATTAACATAAATTATGAATAAGAGTGGTCCCAGTATAGTACCTTGAGGTACTCCTGTAGTTATTGTTTCAAAGCAACTTTCAGTCGTTCCTATCCTTACTTTTTGCCTTCTATTATTTAAATAATTTGTTACAAGTGTATGCGCCTTACCACGTATACCATAGTTATATAATTTGTTTAATAGGATTGAGTGATTGACAGTGTCAAAAGCTTTGGCTAGATCGAGGAAGGTAATGGCTGTTGGTTTACTTTTATCTAAATTACTGTACAATAAATTAGTTATGTAACTAAGCGCATCTTTTGTGCCTTTGTTTTTTATAAATCCAAATTGATTCTGGGCTAATAGTTTATTCTTATCAAAGAACGATTGTAATCTCACATATATAATTTTCTCTAAGATTTTTGCTAGATTAGATATTAATGATATCGGTCTATAATTTGATAATTCCGTTTTCTTACCAGATTTAAATATTGGCACTACTTCTGCAGTTTTTAGGGCCAGAGACCATACCGATTTCTCAAGACAAAGATTAAAAATATGAGTCAACGCATTAGTAATAATGTATGATATTGTTTTTAAGGCTTTGGTTGTAATGTTATCAACTCCCCCATTTTTTAGTTTCATATTTTCAATTATTTGTAAAATTTCCGAGTTATTTGTCGGATTCATAAATATCGAGACTTTATTCATAGAAGGCAATTTTAATATTTTACCCTTTTGGTTATTTATTTTATCACTTAAGTTTTTTCCAATTCTACAAAAGTAAGTGTTCATATTATTTGCAATTAGAAAAGGGTCCTGTATTATATTATTGTTGCTAGTTTCAATTTTGCTAATATAATTATCATCTTGCAAATTATTTCCCATTTTATTTTTTATATATTTCCAAATTTCTTTTGCATTATTGACATTTTTCTTAATTAGATTTCTTTCATAATTCATTTTTGCCTCTTTAATCATTTTATCTAGACATTTCGCATAGTTTTTATGTTCTAGTTTGATTTGATTACTTTTTGGTTCTTTTTGCATTTTAAGATTGTAACGGTCACGCTGGGGATTAGGGCGTGGCGTCAAAGGCGAAATAAATAGTTAGGTAGAATAAAATAATATTTATTATAATTACACTAATAAAGAAGTTTGGGCGCCAGCCGCGTACTATCGCGGCGAATTTATATGAATTAAGCTCGGCTGCGTACGAGCTGCTGCTGCTTGCTGCGCGAGGGGAGGGGAGGGGAATGAAAGGGGAAGCACACTTACGCGTTGGAGGAAACGCGGATATCCAATGCAGGCGTGCACCCACCTTATCAACGTGGAGATCGTCTCCTCGAGTTGCTGCTTATGCTCGGTCAAATGCTCTCTCTCGTGCACACACACACACTCGAAAGTATATTATATATCGGTCGCGAATCGGTAGGCCGCTGCTGCCTCGATGGCGTCCCGATGAGCTCTCTCGAGCTCGGGCTCGTTCGCCGCTTCGCTGCTCGGGCCCGACGTGCGCGCGCAGCTTCTCGCGTCGAGTCGCCCGTCGGCCGCCGTCGTCTCGCGCGCCTCGTGTAGTGAGTGCTCGCGGCATGTTGATCAAGGCGGACGACGTTGCCGGGCTGCTGCTTCCCACGGAGAGGACGATGTTCTCGGTGATGCTGTTAACCCGGTAAGTCTATATGATCGTTCCTCCGTGTTGTATAATGTATCGGCTAATGAGTCTGCTCTGTTACAGGTGCAGACGGGACGGCCGATCTTCGAGTCTTCTCTCTCACTCGTTCTCACGGTGGCTGCTCAGCTGGTGCGCGTCGGGTCGGTGACTGCTGCTCTTCGTCGGCGCTGCGTTGCTGCGGGGATGCAGGCTGCTTCTCAGGTGAATATCTATCTCCCGAGGGAGTGCTGCGTATTATTTACTGATTATTAATTGAGAGTTATGGTAATGTTATGATTACCATAACCTCACTTCCAATCCTCTCCTAGCATGTAGCTGTCAGTTAGTATGTGCACTACATGCGTCCTTGTTTCCTTCTGATTAGGATTCTTATTAATTGTTTAACTGTTTCACAGCCTCCTGGGTATCTTGTTGCTGCTCGTGCTGCTCCATCTGGCACCTTGGGCCATCGTAGGCTGCTTCATGGTCCTGGTGCGAAGCCTCCTGGGAGTTGTGTCGCCTCTCCTGACATGCTGCTTTATTGTGCTACGTGGGAGGAGCCAAGAGAAGTATTGGGGATTGGGGAGCTTCGGGTAGGCTAGGTAGGCTTAGAGATGTGAGGGTAGGTAGGTTAGTTTGTATTGGGACTCGCTCGCTTATTACTTTGACAGGTATTACATACCTTGTCACAAGATATAATTGTTCTTTTTTTTCACACGATATAATTATTGCCTTAGAAATCCAATCCTTTCTTGGATTTCTTTTATGGTTCTTTGTTTTTATTATCTTTTTAGACTTTATTAAGCAGTCTTGTATTTCATTTATAAGAAATGTTGTAGCTTCTTCCGGATCATGCATTGACTCTATTTTGTTCCAATTTTTATTCATTGCTATATTATGCAATTTAGTGTAATTATAATAATGTTTTGCAATCTCATTTTTTAAAGTTGGAGGATTATCTATTTTTAAGAATAGTGGATAATGATCAGTAAAAGGGGTCGAAAGTTTAAATGTGTTAGTGCTAATAGACTGAGATTTTATATATATGTTATCAATGCATGTTCCATTTCCGCCACAATCATTAGGTCTAGTCGTATCTATAAAACCAGGAAAGAAACCTTTTTCAAGCATATTATTTAATAATTCTTGACTATATATATCATCTTTCATAATGTTGATGTTAAAATCACCAATAATTAGATGATTTTTAGTATTTCTTTTCTTGTCAATATATGTTTTTAAGTTTGCTATAAACTCAAGAGTAGATATATCATGGCATCTATACAGCGCTGATATTTCTAGATTACTGCTATTGTTTAATTTTATTCTTGTGTTTAATAATTTTAACTTGTTTATTTTAATTATCTCCGTGATTTCAGTGACGAAATCCTTTATATATACAACTACACCATCATTTTGATTAATATTACTATTATTATAATAAATTTTATAACCTGATATCGCATACAGCTGAACATTCATCAAGTTCCATGTTTCTGAACATACAATTACATAAGGTTTGATCTTTAAACTCCTAATAAAAATTTCAAGTTTTAAAAAATTGGCATTTAGGCTTCTCACATTAACATAGAGTATTATACTATCTTTTTTATTTAGATTCTTATAAGTTTTTAGGTTATTTTGTATCGTATCCGACTTGTCGTCGCTTTTTTCTTTTTTTATTAATTCTTTTAATAGTGCATTTTTTTCCATAAGTTCTTGATTAAGTTGTTTTAATAATTGATTTACAACTTGTATATTTTCTATTTTTCTAATTTCTATATTTTTTTATTCGGTTTCTTAATTTTATTTTGGTTTCACCTATGTATGTAGCTATACAAATCTTACAGTTAAATTTTTACATCCTAGTTACTGATACTATTTTTTAGATACATATTTTACCTAATATTATAATTTTTCGTAGTATACTCAGGGCAAAATACAATTTTTTCCGTCTTATTAAGTTTTTATTAATTTTATACTACAATCAATTAAATTTTATATTTTTGTTGACTTAACTTGTCTTAGTCTTTTTTCAAACACTCATCCTGTGAGGTTTCTAAAGTGGCTGGTATTAATACAGCCCGCCTTACTTGAGTTGTGAGGAATGTTTCTTTGGCTGGTAAAGATCAATAAATTCATTTATCATATAACTTATAGTGTAAACAAGCAATAAATTCACGAATTTTTATAATAGTTGGAAAATTCAAATTTTAAATATTGTATTCTTTTTATTATTGGTTCTCTCTCTCTCTCTCTCTCTCTCTCTCTCTCTCTCTCTCTCTCTCTCTCTTAGATCTCTGCCTAATTGGCGTGCTAGAACCAAGTAATAACTATTTCAAGTCTCTTGCTCCTTTTGCGGCTGGTCACGATTCTGTTAGTATCACCCTTCAGATATTTAACTTACCAGCCGACGAGAGGAAATATTGGAAGAGAAGTCTGGATGAGATCAACTTGCATAACTTCACCTCTACATTCACACCTGTGACGGAAATCGTCACACAATCTATTCACGACGAATAGAGTATTTAAATTGTCGAATTGTAAGTCGTCGGAGCCTTTCGTATGTCAAGGCCAACCGACGACACTTGTTTATTTTTCTACAAATGTACGATTACGCGCGCAATAGTACGTAGGGATGAGAGCGCGAGTGTGTGTGTGTTCCCCACTCTCATCCCTTTTTCGAAAATTAGGCGATTGCCTAGTTAGTACGTCCCGATCCGCCGCTCGAGGCGGACAAAACTATATCCGGTACCGATAGACAGTTTACGGCTAATAAGGCGCGTGAGGCGCAGAGCCATCGGTCACCCGGAACGTCCTCGTGAGTGAGCCGCGAGTGACCAGGTGTGTGATAAGGACGGGAAGTGTCTGAGTGAGTGCGGACGCGGATCGCGAGGCACTCGCCGCGGCACAGGGCCGCCTTCCACCACTGCAGCCGACGTCGTCCTCCGTTGCCCAGGAGGACAAAAGGAACACGGATCGGCTGGGCCATCCACGGGGCGCACCCCGGTAAGTTTGTGTTTATTACCGTGCGTTCCCCCCTTACCCCGAGTGTATGTGCGTGTGTACATCGGGAGTGTGTTCGGGTACGCCGGTACCCGAATAGCGGATATCGGGGTAAAGTCAACCGCAGGCGAGGATCTCGATCCGGTTGGCTCCCGATACCTCCGCCCGCGCGAAAGAACATTGTCGCGGCACGAGGCCTGGATGGCCAATTGTTAATCAAATTAAAATAAATGTTCTTCTATTTTTATTTTAATTAACTGTGTTTTCTTTTATTCTCCCCGCTCCCGCCGACATTTTAATAATTTACACATCGTGTCGAGGCAAGGAGGATCGCCCGAATCCTCCATACCGTACGTCCCAGCGAACTCGCGTTCCTGGCGACAGCCGCAGTTCGGATAAATAAATTAATTGTGTGCGCGGTATTGGGCAACGCGGCCCAACGGTTAATTTTAATTATTAATAATAATTAATTATACCGGGTTCGCGAATACCACGTCACACACCATTCTTAAATAGTTCACTACATAGCGTACCATACTCTTCATCATTCACTCCCATTCAAGAAGTTTATATGTGCATCACTTCTCTACTTATCACATCTGGCCCGTCGTCTTCATCAAGTTATTAACCTCATATTCAGTCTGACATAATCTCATAGTCACTAACAAATCTCAGTAATTCCATTCTCTACTCCTTTGATACTGTGGCTCCTTTAAAATTCATCACTATTAAAGCCAAACGTAAACTATGAGTCTCGAGGGGATAAGATGACACGGCAAAGCCAGGAATATTGCATTTAAGAGGATGTCGGAGCTATAGCCTCCGTTGATAGCCGCTCGATCTCGAGACTCCGAATGGCGCTGTAGTCAGGTATCGATTTTGACGATGAACGTACTTCAAACATAAATTATAAATTTTACGAGAAATAATATTGTAAAATTCTAAAAGTTGAAACGAGTGAAAAGAAATCGCACTATGTTTATGAATTTTTCTCAAAAACTATGGACTTTAGGAAAATTTTTATAAGAACAAAAAAGTCTTAGAATTAGTCAAAGAATACGCTTAAATTTTTTCTGATTTTTTTTTAATTTTTTAGAAATTCAAAATTTGTGAGTTTTTGAAAAATCAAAAAATTTCTCCAAAAAATCTGAAAAAATTTGGGAGTATTCCTTGGCAAATTTTAAGACATTTTTGTTGTATAAAACTTTTTTCTAAACCTCATAGTTTAACAGAAAAAAAATAATATCGAGAAAAGAATTTTTTTAGCAGATTTGTGCATTTTATCCGCCATTTTGAAGAAAAATATTCAAATATAAACTATTCCTATTAAAGTTCAACTATTTTATGCACTCATGGTTGAAGACAGATTTCGATACTGATGGATTTTATATTGGAAAAAATTCATGAAAAATTTTTTTTTGAATTTCACTAATTTTTTATAAACTATCCGCCATATTTATTTTTGTAAACAAAATTTTTTAATTTTGGGCCTGGTTTCGGATTTAGCGTACTCAAAAACATCAGGGACGGTATCTTGGATCAATTCACTGTTCCGTTTTACAAATGAATTTTGCGATGAAATATAGGTCCAGAAAATGACGTCTTTGGTCGTTATTGGGTTAATGTTTTTTTCGGCTCATCAAGTAAATAATCACTACGTATCCATGGCTGTTATGAAAGGTTGGTGGGCTGTCGGACTGGCTTGAGGTTAATGTAGGTGTACCTTAGGGTGGCGTTCTGGATCTTTATCAATGATATGTCTAATATGCTGAAGTTTAGCAATTGTACGTAGTTTATCCATGATGCCCAGGTTAACTACTCGTTTTTTTCAGCGAATTTTGAACTTGTAGAGCATAGCATTTCTCAGTAAGCGAATGCGATTGCCTCTTGGGCAGTAAGAAATGAGGTTAAGTTAAATGTGGAAAACTGAGAGTATTTATTCTGGGTAGTTAGGCCTTTGTTTCGCGCATTGACTTGAGCATTGCCCCGAGAGTCAAAGGGGGTATGGGCCAATTAAATTATTAAAATGTGGTTAAATCGCTTGGATTCTTGATATCTCCCACCGTCGACTGGAAAAGACAGGCATTATCTATTTCGTAACGAGTACATGGTGTTGTTCACTCGCTGTGTTATTATAGAAGAGCTTTATCTTGGCAACTTAGAACAAATCTGGTGGAGATATTTATATTTCCGCATTTCAGCTACGCACGTGAGGTATACAATGATGTCGATCAGATAAAAAATCCGAGACTGCAGATATTGATTAACACCTGTGTAAGATTTGTAAGGTGTGACATGTCTAGGCGTGATCGTGTAATCCTGTGCAGGTTACACTTAAAGCAGTTGTCGGTTGAGTCTAGACGTTCTCTGGTTGTTGGTTCCCTAGCCTACAATATCATTGCCCATAAATCTCCTCTCTATCTATAAAATCATTTTATCAAACTAGGAACCTCTGATCTAAATCCTCCCAGTTCCACTCGTCATCTACCCAAAACCCTCACATACCTTCAGAACTTTACTGTCAATAACTCACACCGTCGCTCCATCGTCTACCTGACTCAACATATAGTGTCCTCGCGTACTTACTTTATGCATGGTGGTCGACTATCACGGAAACCCTACACTGAGATCTGTATTTTTTGCAAAGAGCTTTCGCATCAGAACTGCTTTGCGATATTGCCAGGTACGCACGAACGGCGATTTTGCAACATCGCAAAATCTGTGAAAAAGACCGTAAGCGGAGTGGCGGAGCCACTTATTAAATTGCTGCGCTACTATAGCCACAACGAGTGCGATGCGACTGAAACCACGCTCACTTTAGCCACCTCCAGTTTTAAACGCCGGGCCTTGCCTCCGTCACCATCTTTGTCGCAAGTTGCTAAGCACCTACTCAATAGCGTCAATCCGGGGGGGGGGGTCCATCGACGTAGTAAGACCTTATCTTCCTTCCTTCTGCTTTTATTCATCCTTATGAAATACAACTAGTCAGGTCCCCCTTTCTAACTCACAATCATTTTCTATGTTTCGATATAAAATTCCGATTGTCAAAATTAGCAACTGATTATAACTAATTTAAAAGTCAACGTAGTAGTATCTCCAATGCTCTTGATTCAAGTAAGTCTCGTTATTTTTCTGAAAAACTAAGGAATGCACCCATCTACTAGTGTGTGGAAAAGTTTCGGTAATATAGACTTGTAGTCCAGACCTCACCCATCCCCTCCAACCCTCTGCTTACATATAATCTTCTTTCATATAATCTTAATTTCACTATGCATCAGTATCAAATCTCACACATCCATTGACCTTTGACTTCCTTAGCTCATTACTGACCACACCCAGCCAAATATCCGCTTCATTCTCGCTATTTTACTTCTCACCAATTACTGTCGGAGGGGTTCAACGCGTTATTTGAAGGGCTACATCCAAGGCTGTGGGGTATGATGGAATTTCCACAAAGATGATCAAACTTCTGGAATCTCAGCTCTCGCCTACCTGGCTGAGCTATTCAGCTTGTTATTCTCTCTGGGTTACTTCCCGAATTGTTGGAAAATAGCGGTGTCATTTTCTCTGGCGAAATCATCTAGAATAGAGTCGCTCTCTGATACAAGACTATTAGAATGGTTAGTACATGAAAAATTATAGTTTTCATTATAGTTAGTTAGAAAAATTATAGTTAGTCAGGGTCTGTTGTTAAGATGAGTTAGTTTTAAGCGTCTTTCTATCTGCTATCTATATACTTGTGATACGCCTCTCACGCATTTTCCCGAGATTTTCAGGTGAAGTCACTAGGACGTAAACTGGCTGAAGTTTTTACTATTTAATAAAGTTTCACTGATTCAGTCAGTTTTTCCATTATTTTCATACAGCAAAATATTTCGGCAAAAGTGAGGTTATTTCTGGCATTGAATGGAAGCTTGTGCAAAGGTGGTAAAAGGTTTTGCTCTAATCGATTACCTCAGCACCTCTGCAGGGGACGACGGGAAGCTACGAAGGGAAATTACATTTACACTTCTCTCCACTCCACCTCGTCTCCTTTCTGCTCGCTCGTATCATCTAGTCTTAACGCTATATGCTTATCTCTAAAATTCTTAAATATTCTACTAATTATTCATCCACTCTGTAATTTACAGGTTTAAAAAAGTATATTTAAAGCAAGTTGTATGATTTTCTCTGACATGGTAGCTTGAAGCGAAACCACTATTTCAGAATTTTAATGTTTTCTTTATAATGCTGAATATTTCTGATACGCTCAATGCTCTTGGACAATTTTTTTTCTTAAACTTCATGTAATTTACAGAAAAAAGGTCTTTTGTGTTTTTTGCATTGAATTAGCCCATTTTGAGTTATAAAACTTTAAAAGTTAAAAAAAATCAAGAAAATGTCAATTTAACCATTTTTTATCTTAAATATCTCTAAAACTATTAACTTTTTGCCTCTAAAAATTTATATCATCATCCAAAACATGTAAAAGAAGGTATTGACAAAGTTACAGAAAACAATTTTTTTGTCTCTCGATTTGACAGAGAATCGCTCATATATATTGTGTTATGAGTTCGAATAGAACGATTTACCACAGACTTTTTTATACGATGCCATCACCTTCAATACTCGTTGATATCATAACCCTTTTTTTTGTTAAAATATAACACAGTGTACTATAGTTTGCGCCTGGTATTCTGTTCGTCTGAGACTGTTAGTGACAGCTTTAGTATTTTGTAAAATAACATACGCAATGTATAAGATTAGCAAATAAAAATTTTAATTAATCCAAGAAAACTTCATTTCATTTTGGAGAGGCTAAACTAAAAATTTCCTAAACTGGCCTCGTTTTACATATTCAACGCTACAATTGCAATTCCGAGTGTTGTTGCCTATAAATGACATGCTGGCAATATTTTATCAATGAATTTCTAAGTATCAATGAAACACCCCAATTAAAATATAATTTACTTTAAAAAATAAGACAATAGCCCTGTAGATTTCGAAAGCAGCTAGCATTATTTTGTGCAAATCAGGACAGTAATCTTATAGGTTCGCCCAATATTTTAAATTGTGTCAGTCCGAGTAACAGAACAGACTTCATGCGTCTCAGTCACGTTATTTATCGTTTTATCCATATATCTATGAATCTACTGACCACAATCTACACCGCTTAATCATATCTTTTGAAGAAAGTGTGCAAATGTTTAGAAATTTATTGTTAAAGTGATACTAACACGTCATTTACCGGTAAAATTCCTCTGTATTTCAAATGTAGCGTTGAAGATATGAAATATTTTGCAAACAGACATGATTAAATTATTGATTATAACAATGGCTACGGGAGTCAATTAACGAAATTTGAGTCGCACTTAAGCCGATAATTTCGTTTTTTTTACATTTTCTTTATTACGTTTCGGTCAGGCCAATCTATTACCTGACTGCAGCGCTCCCAGTTTGTGTTGCTAATTTAGGAAACTTGGTTTAACCATACTTGATTTACAATCTATCATATAAAAAAAATTTGATGAAAAGGTGTTATACATTTTTTAAGTTTGTTCTGGTTTTTTCTTTTAAGATTTGTTTACTTACTCTTAAGGCAGTGATGCATGCAGGATCACGAATGGCTCCGCTTTCTTCCTTTGTATTATAACCCTCAACCCTTTTATCTCTTTCACTAACTTTCCATAGTTTAATTGTTTTATCATTTGTAGAAAGTAAAAAATGAGCTGGATTCTTTCTTTTTAGCCATCTTATCTTATTTATTTTCTCTTCTATTTCTAAAGACTTCAGATAGTCGAATTCAGGCTCGTGACTTTGGAAAGTACTATATACATTATATTCTCCTCGTCTTGGTATAATAGTCTTACTCTGTCAAAATATGCAATAAAATTAAAGATAAATTATTTCTTCATAAATTATCAGGGTAAATAAATGTATGCAAAATAATATAACTAATATTAAACTGCTCGATTATATGTAAAGAGTGAGCTTTCACATTTTAGGTTTCATCGCTACAATGAAAGTTTCACTAATCAATTGTTTATAACATTTCGTACATGATTATTTTGTTTAAAAAACATGTAAGATATTTAAAACAAACATTAAAAATCTAAAACACTAAAATTTATATGTTTTTAACTTAAAATTAAAAAAAAATTAAAAAAACTACAGAAAAACAAGTGGCACTTTGGGAGTGCCACTACTCCTCAAAGGGTAAACCACACCTTGATATCTTCTTTTCCTATACTGCATTCTATGTAAACAATAGGATATTAACCTTCTTCTTTTTTTGTAGATATGATTTATTTTGTGACTTCCAGCACGAACAAAGATTAAAAAGTTTCATTTTATTAGAAAAAGTACTTTAGAATTGGAAATAATTTAAGATTATATACAAAAACAGTATTTATATTGTAATATAGACACATAGTAAAATGACAGATAACAGAGTGATATAACTCAACTACCGGGTGGGGTCCGATTTGTTGAAGGTTCTTTCAAAATGTGTGCGACATTTTAATTGGAATAACCTTTCTGTTATTTCGAACCAAGAAAATAGAATGATCATTATTTCGAAAATAATAAAATCGTCAGATATTTGGTATTAGGTGCAATATTTCAAATGTCAAATAGTAGATAAATAATTTTCTACACTATTGTCTAATATCAAGGTGTTAATAGTCAAATATTATAAAAATTATTTGTCTATACTTCAAAATTCGAATTTTCGGAATAAATATATAAAAACTGAAGATTGCTTTACTTTCGAAATAATAATCTTTCTATTTCTTTCGGCTCCAAACAATAAAAAAGCGTTTCGAATTTTTGAAATTCGAAGCATTGCACACATTTTGAATCAGCTTTCGACAAATCGGACCCCACCCCAACTATCTAAAGCGTACGGTATATTAGGAATGCGCACTAGACAAAATTCGAATCCCCACTGCAGAAACTTTTTCATTTTCAATTATTTATTATTTACTATTTAAATAAATATAAATGGTTAAAAATTTGAAAATGAGTTTTATTTTTTTAGCATGTCTATATATATATATATACATGCAGTGTATCATGGAGAAAAATTAAAGTACAGAGTCTCATAATTTATTAAAACAGTTATGTGACATATGAATTGATCAAACACTTATAAATTGAAGTCAAAAAATTGTTAATTGTTAAAATTGAATATTTTATTTTCAATTTTAACTGAGGCTTAACCCTTAAGCTGATGGCTACGCCACACGCTGTGACGCCACGCCATGTGACGCATTTGCTCTAACGTAGTGGGCTCTGACGTATAAGCCGGCCACGTCACGTGCGCCGCCGTTCCCGAAGCACCACTAGGGAATGTATTTTCAGCAAGTGCTTTCTTCACCAAGACATCGTATGACCTCCGTCGCTAATTAGCACCGATTTGGAAGCATAAAAAGAGCGACGTTAAAATAATAAAAAAAAAGTGCTTCTCGCAAACCACCGACCTAACTAACTGGACGGGATTTATTACGAGTAGGGTGAGAAAAGAAGGGGACTCTCGCTCATCTGGACCGTACCAGGAATATAGGGGACAAGTGTGGTGTACCACTCACTGTTATAGTTTCGAGACACCGCTAGTTTGCGCAGTTATCCTACATGAACGGAAGGGGGTAGGCGTCCGGTTTCGTAAGAGCATTGACTTTCCTAACGTTAATGCAGAACCGACATAATTCGTTCTCCTTACGTATCATCACAACGGGGCTTGACCAACCACTGTCCGAGGATTCTATGATCTGTAAATGTAGCATTTCTCGGACTTGGCTGTGCATCTCCCAGGGTTGCGAACCGGAGCGAAAATTGGATCTTCGGAACGGTTTTACGGCGTTCCGGAATGAAATTCGTTCCGAAAAACCAGAACATTTAATGGAACGAAAGTTCAGGATCAAATTGAGCCCACAACGTTCCGAAGAACGGTCTCATAACGCTCCGAAGAACGTTCTCGTAGAAAATTCTCAGAACTTCTGAAAGCTAAAGGCTATATACTTAGATTACTTCGACGTTCTCATTAAGTAAATATTCGGTTACAAAGCAAATTAGATCAGTAATAATTAAATGTGCTCTTGTACAGTAAATTTGACGTGCAATCCGTAAGTGAATAAAACTACAATGGAGAATGATCAAAGTGACAGTGAAGAGGAATCTGGAAATCAGACTGATATAAAATCACCTGCTAAATTTAATGGAAAATATTTTGAATATGATATATATATAATAATGCGTATAGTGGCAATAGTAACGAAACTCGTTGTTAAAAATCTATGGGCACCAATGTTTTAATTTCGTTACAATTACGCTACGCATGTCCTAAAATTTGGAATAAAAAATGTTCCCGAGATCGTTCCAAAAATGTTCCGGTCCTGGTTCGGAGCAGGAATATTTGTAAGTTAATGGAAAATGATTCGTTCCGGAGCAGAAGGATTTTAAAAGAACGCTTTTTCACTCCAGAGAATTTTAGGAACAAATTAAAATAATCCGTTCCGGTTCGCAACCCTGGCATCTCCTTCTGAAGCTTCTCCGACACTGGATAATACTTCTACTTTATCGGGCTAGCGGATCCCGCGTCGATCGGAAGCTCATTAAGTTGGGCTCGTCCGATTTCAGGAGAAGTATTGGCCAGTACTTTTACACTCGGCTACCATGCGCGATATAAAAAAAAAACAAAATACTCCTTGATATCGGCCAGACCGGTACACACATGGCTCGTGCTATCTCTATACTCTTAACTGCCGTTTACGTATCATATTCTTTTTCGCGTTGCTCACCTGATCGGTAACTCCCTGACCGTTATAACATCTATTTAACTATCTATCTGTTTATCACAATTTTTATTGCATAATCTTCCCCAAACTGAGGCGTGGAATTGCTTATTTTTATGTGCTGCTTCTAAAATAATTACTTCGCTAAATAAAACTATTTTTGATATTGGTAATAATAACAGATTAAAAATTATTTGTGCTTTGTGCTGCTCCAACGAGATTTGATAGATTCGGAAGACAGAATTGTTAGACAGACCACAACACTTTAGCTACTTTGCTTATACTTTCGAATGTCTTTTGTCACGTACTTTTCAATTGTGCAATTATTTGTTTCTTCTTTCAATTTAGTCCACCTTTAACTGCACTATTATACCGTTAACCTGTAATTCTACTGTATTTATTATAACGTGAACAGCCAGATACGGTCATACTCCAATGCTGGAAATTGAAATAAATGAAAGTCCTGTTACATCACAACTATAAGCCTCCGTGCTAAAAATAAATTTAGGAGTCTATAACGTTAAAATCTAATTTATATATCACTATAGGCCTAACAACAATATGTTCATATGTACAACTATTAAAATATTTATAGAAATAGTTTACATAAAAAGAAAGATATTTCTACAAAAAAATACCTATTGCATAGGTATTTCTTACTAGAAACATGTATCTTTCTAATAACTTCTCAAAATGCAGTTTAAGTGATATATATTAGCACAAAAATTAAAGTATTAGGTTTATTATGCTTTATCCGTACGTTATATACTATTTCACGCACAGCTTTTTGGTTAATACCCCAAGTGACACTTGTCTTTACATTTCACGAACAACAAATCTATAAAAATATGATAGGGATATATTATATATAAATATTCGTTGATTTCGTCTTACATGATATTCAATAAAGCTCATGTGGGCTGTAGTATTATATTTGATACTGCGGTAATGTTAAATTCTAATTTAAGAAATTCATAATTAGTCATTGTAAAATATATAAATACTGACTTGCAAAAGGTATTAAAGTGAGCCCCCTTGCCTCTCACGAACCAGAGTGCTTGATTAACGTGAGTCCCCTCGCCTCTCACAAACCGGGATGCTTGATTAACGTGAATCCCCTCGTCTTCCACGAACCGGGGTGCTTTTTTAACGTGAGTCCCCTTGCCTCTCACTATATTCATTCTTATGAAATATTTTTTTCTTATCTTCTAAATTTCTCGTGTTAGATCATCTTTTATGTTGGACATGTGGCTCATTACGTTGAAGAGACCAACAGTAGTCTGCCAACATGGATGGAGACCATTTTCCCTGATACCGTGGTTCCATTTCTTGTGCATCCTGATGAAAATTCATTTGGTTCCTAGAAACTAAAAATTAGTTTTAGCACCTAAAGCATCCCCTGAATATTTTAAAGAGGTTAAAAAAGGGTAGAAACGATCTAAAAGTAGTCTACCTTTTGACTTTCTACATATTTTGACGTAGTTTAATAGTTTAATAGTTTAGAACAAGGCGAAGAGGCAATATCCAGGCGGTACGAAGTGGAGCCTCCAACGCTAACCAGTAAGCAGCTGTAACCGAGCAAGATAATTAATACGTATTAAGGGGCAAGGAGCAAGGAAGAATATATACAGCAGTACGTTGAATAAGAAAATACATGTACAGATGTATATAAACACTACAGCTGTACAAGGAACAGTATAGGGCAGAATGACATACTTGCGTAATCCCCACGACAAGGTATTTACCTGGAGCTGTAAAAGGAGCGGCTATCAGTCACCATGGTCGACGTCGTCAAGAAGAGAGGATCAAGGCGGGTCCTAGCAGCGATGCGGCGGCGGGTGAGCTTCGTGCCTGAAACTTACATCGTACAAATTAGTTGAAGAACGCAAGAAGGAACCATTTAATAGTTACCTGAGGGTAAGTTATACCGCATCGCCGAGACGTAAACAGCACCAGATGACTATGCACCATACAGCAGATGTGCATCGCTACAGCCTAACTTTAACGTTAGCGTAATTAATTTTTGACTTATTTCTACTATTAAAACCGTGTAAATTCGTATTACAAAAATAACAATCTGTTTTTTTGCTAGGTTCTTTTTATATTGTAAGAATATTCAGTTTTATCAATTGTCGAAGAGAAGTTTGAAAGCTGTACTGTTACACAATACAAATGTGTACGCAGCCATTCCTATAGGATATTCGGTAATACTGGATGAAGAATACTGTAATATGGAAATAATATTAAACCGAATAAAATACAATGATCATAAATGACAAATATGTGGGGATCTTAAAATCCTAACAATACTACTAGGCCAACAACCGGGATTTACAAAACATCCTTGCCATTTATGTAAATGGAATAGTAGGGATAGGAAGAATCATTACACAAAGAGTGTCTGGCCCCAAGAAAAACGTTCGAACCTGGTTCTAAGAATATAAAAGAAAAGCCACTGGTTGATTCATCGAAAGTTCTAATACCACCTTTGCACATTAAATTGGGACTTATGAAATAGTGGGTAAAATGTTTAGACAAAGATGGTAGCTGCTTTAAGTATCTGCGAAATCAGTTTTCCAAATTAAGTGATCCTAAAGTAAATCAAGGAATTATCGATGGCCCTCAGATTCGTAAGATGATAAATGATGAAATTTTTGTTACGAAAATGAATCATGCAGAAAAAGAAGAATTTTCTTGGAAATCATAAGTGCCAGAATTACAAACAAATAGTACTAGATTTAGTAAATAGTTACAAAAATCAATGCTGCTTAATGAATCTAAAATTACATATTTATATTTCCACGTAGACGAGTTTCCAGAAAACCTAGGTGATTACAGCGAAGAACAGGGAGAGAGATTTCACCAAGATGTCAAGGAAATGGAGCGCAGGTATCAAAGAAGATGGGACATAAATATGTTGGCAGATTACTATTGGTCGTTGAAAAGAGATCTGCAACAACCTCGATAAAACGGAAGCGTTAACCACTTCGTAGATCGTTTGACAATAAAATAGTTCGTTACCATAAACAGGAGTAGTGGGCTTGAAATTTTTATGGATATTTTGTTGCTTTTTTGCATTGTCCTACTAAATGACTAATCTTATCACTCTATTTACGTCCGTGACCTTCAACTGACCTTGACTATAACCTGATTGGTGTGTAATTACCTCGGATTTGGTTGTAGCGTCTCAAATTACGTATAAGTACCATCGTCCGGTCGTTGGGACTTTGACTTTTTTTGTGGGGCTGTGTAATTTACAGTCGCTACGCAACTACGCCGTTACTGCGGTTAATAAAATAGTTGAATTTGCATTTTCTTGTATAATCATAACCTAGTTATTAGCATGCTGGATAGTGTTTATTCTAAACCTGTACTCAAGAACTGCAAAATACCACAAAGCAAATTTCCTATATCGTTACTTTCTTCTTTCTTCATAAATGAAGATCCGAGTATGCTAAAATTTAGCTCAAACCATCCTTACACCCACGATTTTATCGATAACTATTTTGGTTCCTTTTACAATTTGCAGAATATATTTACCAGTGCTAACTTAGACTTAAAAATATTCTTTACATGAAAATTCGTTAATCTCACAATTGAACTTACAGGCGTATTTAACTACTCTGGATCTAACAAGCTGTTTGACTTCATGTAAGATATTGCTCTTACCTGGTCGCAGCAGCGCCTTTGGACATCTTGCAAAAATCACTCTGTTTTAGCTAACTTCACAAATTCGCCGATTCCATTACGTGCGGGACTAGACTTTTGCTTGCTTAAGCCTTAGTTTTCTACACCTGGATAATTCTACAGACTTAACCCATTAGCGCCCTAATGGACAAAATCTTTTTTCAATTTTCGTATTTGTTATTTTATGCATAAATCGTAGCGTAACATAAGGCTGATTTTTTCTATATAGCTTGAAATACATTCGTTCAAATTCCATGGGCAACATAGACTTTAACTTTAATAAAGCTACAATTTTTCAAATATAAAAACTGCAAAAATTAATTAAAAAAAGGTAATTTAATATGTGTATTGCGCATCTTCCGAGCGCCAAGGATGATTGATGACGTGAACTACTATTATTGGTTAATCGGCCTTGACGGCAATAAGATCAAGGCCGATTACGCGTATCGATCTCGCAATTAACCACTTTGATCAACGACGGTAGCTAAGAGCAGCAGTAGGATAGATAGAGATAGCGATAGGGTGGGGGAAAAATACTTATTGTTGGGAGGATCAAGCCACGTCGCAAGCCGGATGAAGAAACCGATTGAAGCAGCGTTGATTTAAGTTAGGCGAGTATAATTTACGGTCAGCCCGACTGGTGGCCGAATTCAACCCATTAAAAACCAGGCAAAAACTGGCAGAATTACCGGGAAACAAACTATGCCATTCTTTGCATAGCCAAATACAAAATACCTGTGTTCTTTTGTCGATTACAATTGTTTATAATAAATTATTTAAACAAATAACCCAAAATTTAGTAATTTTGTATAACTGAATGTGGATATCGATTCTACGGGCAAAAACACGACAAAAACCTATGCAACATCTTTTTTCAGAGTTCAATTTGTTAGTTTAAAAGAGGAACAAACTTTTCACATATAAATCATTCTTCTCTTCCTTAGATGTAGACCTGCGGAATACCGTAGTGTTGCATGCTACAATTGGATGAACTCATTTTTTTTTCAAAACCTTCCGTGTTAGAGGTCACATTTGAGTGGTAAGCTAACTATGGTACAGCAATTCAAAAAATAGAACTTTTCATAAAAATAGATCACATAATTCTGTGTCGATAACGCAATTGATAATGTCGAAACGGACAATTAGGGATCTACCTAATTTAGTTAAGGATTCTCGCATTGACGAAGACCAATATAGCATTTGTCACTGCTGATCATGAAAGTTCAGATAGAGATTCAGATGTTGATCTAGAAGAAGATATAACATCTCCTAATCTTCCTATAAGTTCTTACGAACATTTCAAAAGTAGTTACCCAAGTACTCAAAAATCGTTGGAGCTGAATCATATTTACGATTGGGAAGATGATAATCTGAATAATATATCTCCTGATATCGAGGATAACTCCAATCTGCCAGCTATTTGAACATTGTTTTTTAACCTTTAGAGGGCTGGAAAACCACTATAGTGGCTCGACCCATGATGGGCACTTAGTCAATGACCAATCCATGATATAAGATTCCTTTTTTACCACTTTTCTATGGAGGATATGCCACCCCAAATCCCGGCCCTGTAAAGGTTAAAAATTGCTAAGAATTATTCGAGTTATTCTTTTCAGATTCGATGTAGAATCATGTTCTGGAAGCTACGACTGAGAATCATTTCGATTTGTCTAAAAATTATCTAGGAAGATTTATTGTAATCATAATGATTACTATATTCAATTTTAGAAAACATCTTTATGTTTATTAGTCAACAAAACGAATCCTGTAGTGACCAATCGTTACCGAACTTATAACGAGAAATAAATTTGTTACCATCAAGAAGAATATTTGATTTTACAAACATCAAGATAAAAATCCAACTGGCAAAGTTTGGGAAGTAAAAACAATGTATGACATGTTCCGCGAGAATTGCATGCAATCCGGTTTCTTTGACTATAACCTATCGGTAGATGAGGTAATGGTCAAATATTTCGGTAGATTTGTGATCAAGCAGTGTATCAGGAATAAGACTATCAGGTTTAGAATAAAGATGTGGGTACTTTGTTCTTCTGATGGATACATCTATGACCTCAATATTTACACAGGTAAATCAGGGAATAACACACAAAATGTTTTAGCTTCTGTTGGATTGTACTTTCTACTTTGTTGGAAAGAACCGAAAAAGAAGATTTAAGTAAGTACTACGTGTACTTTGACAACTTTTTCTCTACTCCAGACCTAATGATACATTTGAAGAAGAATGGTTTATCATGAACAGGCACTGTTCAGCAGAATCGCGAGGAAGAGAAGGTCGAAATGCCAAAAAAAAATTGAAAGAGGAACCACTATTTCTAAACATGTAGCGAATTCAGGGTTGAATTCTCTCAAATAAATATGGAGATGAACCGAAAGTGTCAATGCAAAGATGGCAGAAATCGTCGAAAAATTCCATTCTTTTCTCTCGTTCTTTTTTCATATACAATCAACACATGCGTGGTATCGATCTCCACGATCAACACTACAATGCTCCAACGCATTCGATAAGAGGTAAAAAATGGACATAATGTCTTTTTATGCAACTTATTCAAGTATCTTTAACAAACGCTACGGTGATTTACAATAAACTCCATCCGGATGAGAAAAAAGGTTCCAAAGAATATTATATACAGAAGTTATCATCAGCACGTATTCCCAGGGAAAAGAGGCAGCCTGAAAATTCTTCAGAACACATCATGAAAGAAGTAAGTACGAATAAATACAGGATACGTACGTGTTCGACAAGAACTTAATGGTTCTGTACGAAATGTTGCAAATCTATTTGCAGAAAACACAAAGAAGATCACGGCAAAAAGCCATAATTAGGTTCATAACTCGAACACTTATTGAAACTTTTACTACTTTGCGCACGATTAATTATAGGTATTTTACACAAACAAATTGAACTCCGAGAAAAAAATGGAACATAGGTTTTGGTCGTGTGTTTTCCCATAGAATCGATATCCGCATTCACTTTTGCAAAATTACAACATTTGGGTTATTTGTTTAAATAATTTGTTATAAACAATTGTAATTGATAAAAAAAAAATACGGGTATTTTTTTTATTTATGCAAAGGAATTTTTAAAAATTTTTCAAAAATAATAATTATATAGTTTTTATAGTAATGCGAGAGTCGGTTCCCGTTATCAAAAAATATAAATGAAATAAGCAAACTTCGAAACAAAAAAATTTCTACCCTTGCACAGTTGTTACAATTTTGTTGAGTCGGAAAAATTAAATTAAATCCAACTCACATACACAAAAATAGGTACTCGATATGTAAACTGCGAACCCCAACGCTTATTGTTCTATATTTCACTTTTAAAATTCAAATTTACTGTTATTTAGATGAATTTAATTTAAAAATAATTATTACCGACTTCGGATTTCTTTGACCCTAACTAAAAAATAATTAAAAAAAATCGGATTTAAATCTAACAAATTATTGTCCAAATACAATAGACAAGGAGGAGCGCTTGACAGGAGTAGAGACATCGTAAGCCCAATGTATACGTAACTTAGGTAAATGGTGGTATATGCTCTATATGTAGGGCGAGCGCACACATATAAAATGCGTATATGTATTTATAGCACGAGCACGAATGTGTATCAGCGGGTTATTAGATGGAGGAATACGCCGATAGTACTACAAAGGTTTAATTGATTATTTAAATTAATTCGCGGTAATAATTAATTAATATAATTATACACGTGTCGGCGGAATGTTGGAGAAATTGTAAATAGTATGTAATGATATATAAAAATGTAAATAGCCGTAATTAATACATAATTTAATTATGAGCCTAACTGTAGTCAATAGCATGTTCAATAGTCGCTGGGCATGAGTCAGCAGCACCTACTTAATTACTGACCATAGTAATTAAGATATTTGTATTGCGCGTCTTAAGAATGCTGAAGGGTGTTTGGTTGCGTGGTTGAATCAATAATTAATGCGATGGTGGTAACCTGAATTACTATTATTGGTTATTAGCCTTTGGCGAAAATAAGATCAAGGCCGACTAGAAATGAAAGAAAACTACAAATCTTAGTTTGTAGTAGATTTGTAGTTTTCTTTCATTTTACTTTTCGATTTTCAAAAAATTGCAAAAAAAATTAATCAAAACAATTTAGAAAAATTTGTACGAATGTTTTTAATTATTCTAAGAACTTTTTATTCTTGGCACTATATGCGAAAAGTGCATAGATTTTCCGAAAAAAAATCATGAACATTTCGCAAAAATTATCTCACTCGGTCGCCATTTTGAACACAAAAAAGTGCAAAAATCACTTTCGGAACCGACGTCACTTCAAGTTTAGATAAAAACTTCACGATATATGTCGGTTCAAAGATCACTTCAAACCAGAATCCGTGTGAAAACTTGAATACAAAAAAAATCGTATGTAAAAATCGTCAATTTTCTTTTCAAACTCAATTTATTCATTGTTAAACAATTTTTTTCGATTTTTAAATTATACCATTAAAAAGAGCAGATTTTTTACTTTAGAAATAGTGCTCAGTCAAAATTTTCCATAGCGAATAGCATTACCTACAGAGTCTCAAATGGTGGTGTCCGAGAGTGGTCATCTTGGGCGTTAATGGGTTAATTGTTTTAAAAAAGGCTGTGCTCTGGGAAATTCCACCAACCATAGTGGACAAAGAGTACAATAGGCCTGCTTTAATCTAAAAGTAAATTATTTAGTTCGGAGAGACCGATATTATATTATATACATATTGTTAATTGTTATGAAAAAAATTATTAATTGTTAATATTAAATAGATCTTTTTTAATTTTAACACAAACTGGTCCCTAATAATATTCTATTCTGATAATATTCTATCTTCTATAAAATGGCTGAACATGAAGCTTATAGTAGTGGCGAGTTCGAATCAGAAAATGAAGTATTAGAAAACGAGGTTTTAGATAATGGAGCAGAAAACGAAGACATCGGGGAAGTCAATTTGGAAGACTTTTCTTATAAAGAAACTGGATTGTCTGAGGACGCGTATTTTTATCCATCAATCAAAGATTTTCAAGGTAGCTCCGAAATAAATTCGAATATCTCTTTTCCAGGAAATACACCAATTGATTATTTCAATTACTTTTTTTATTCTTCTTTGCTCAAAAAAAATTGTAGAGGAAACCAATCGTTACGCAACTCAAAATCCCATAACTCGTTCTTCCCACATGAAAGCTTGGTCCCCTGTTACAGAAACAGAATTGGAAACTTTTCTAGGCCTTTCCATTCTAATGAGCCATGTCTGTAAAGGCGATTTACAAAGTTATTGGTCCACAGATCTTTTGCTACACACTCCAATTTTTGGCCAAATAATGCCTCGCGATAGATATATTCACATCCTACGATGTTTACATTTTCATAATAATGAAGAAATCGAAAATCATCCTTTAGTGAAAATAAAGCCAGTAATAGAACACGTGCAAAGCAAATTTTCAGCAGTTCTTACTCCAGGAAAAAATCTGTGCATAGATGAAAGTCTATAATTATGGAAAGGTAGGCTTCGATTCAAGCAGTACATTCCTTTGAAGAGAAATCGCTTTGGCATCAAGCTATTCATGATTGTAGACTGCGAGACGGGATTCGTGTTGGGTTTTATTGTTTATACTGGTACAGACACTGATTATCAACAGTTTGATTTGGGTGTTACTGGCGATATTGTAGCTCACTTTTTACAATCTTATTTTTATAAGGGTTATGTTGTATACATAGACAATTGATATACATCTCCCACTTTGGTAGAATTTTTACACGATCGTGATACAGGTATGTGTGGTACAGTGAAAGCACATAGAATGGGAATGCCAAAGCTTGAAAGCAAGTCAGTTCGAGGTGAAATACAAGTCTCTCACAACGATGTGTGGATGTCCGTGAAGTGGGAAAATAAACGCAGCATTCATATGCTTACAACTGTGCACGAACTTGAATTCTGTGCAACTGAAAAAAAATGTTACCTAACAAATAAAGATATTATAAAGCCAAGGTGTGTCCACGATTATAATCAAAATATGGGTGGTGTTGATAATGTTGATAGACAATTATCTATAACAGAAACAGTGCGAAAAACAATGAAATGGTATCGAAAGCTTTTTTTTTCATCTTATTGATTTTTGTCTATTCAATGCTAATGCGTTGTATAAAATGAGAAACGTGAAAGCTATATCATTTCCTTCATCTAGATTGCAGGTTGCTAGATCATTACTGAAACTTATTCCTTCTGCAAGCATTTCTCCTTACAATGACTCTTCCATTCGATTAGTTGGCCGCCATTTCCCGAGGCAAGGTACAAGTCGAAGATGCCACTTGTGCTCTTTGCGTAAGACTCCACGTAGAACGACATACATTTGCCCTAGTTGTGAAACTCCTCTATGCGCAGCACCGTGCTTTGAAGAGTACCACACAAAAGAGTCATTACCGTAGAACCAATCATTCCTACGTGAGAGGCAAGGGGACTCTCGGAAATCAAGCACCCCGAAACGTGAGAGGCAAGGGGACTCACGAAAATCAAGCACCCCAATGGGATCACCTTTTCGAGCGAATGTCAGAATATTTCTTGACATCTTGCCAAATGTAACAGATGTTTGTTGCACTTGTTTTAGAAGTGAAAGCGACATTTAATTTAAATTTTTAAGATCAATGATACCTCAGATATTTTTTCCACAAT
Organism: Theocolax elegans; assembly: GCA_026168455.1. Taxonomy (NCBI): domain Eukaryota; kingdom Metazoa; phylum Arthropoda; class Insecta; order Hymenoptera; family Cerocephalidae; genus Theocolax; species Theocolax elegans. The sequence continues at coordinate 51,998,545 of CM047427.1, forward strand.
TTCTTTTTTATTCAGTCCACGACACTATGTACGAAAATCTTTAAACAATTCTATCTATGCTGGAAAAAAAATTTTGACCTTGAAAAATAGATTTTCAAGGTCAAGAGTATCTCTAGGATTTTTTTACTATTTTTTTCATGTTCAGCGCGAGAAATTACATAGAAATACCCTCTAGAGTTTTCCTGGAAAATGAGAAAAAAATTTTACATTCTACTTTACGTTGCCTGCGGGGGTGGTCGATTTATCGACCAGCAGTCAGGGTGGGGACTCTACCTGAAATATCCAATGATCTCATGTATAAATTTTGCATTTTATAAAAAGTCGTTTAGTACTAAAATTTTCCCGCAGCCAAAAGGTTAATATCTAACACCTTTACATAAAAACGTGCCTATTGCTTTTATATAAATATTTTTGTGTTTACTGTTCTATTGAGTTTAGGTTTAATTATAAGTTTCCGTCTCGTTATACTTTCTGGATTTAAAATTTGTTTTTTGAGATCATTATAGTAGAATAAAAGATATTGATATTTGAAAGAATTTTGTATGTTTAAAGGGCTTATAATTTGGAAAGTGTTTTTGTTTATAATTTTTAGAATACTTAAGTGCATCGATTGTAATAGTTGCAAGTTATTTTGATATACTTCACCTCATGTTATGATTCCATAGTTAAACACACCATTCAATATAGTATAGTATATAATTTTTAATGTGCTGCTATTCATTAAAGTACTTATTGTCTGAGTGTTATTGCATGAGCGAGTGCGTTGGAGGATCGGTGTGCGCGACACACCGGCAGTATCATCCCGCCTGCGGTGAAACGATAACCAAAAGGGGAAAATTCAGCTGTCAGAGCAACCCGGAGATGGCAGAGAGACAGAGACAGAAAGAGAGAGAGAGAGAGAGAGAGAGAGAGAGAGAATGAATGAATGAATAATATTTATTGGACCTTTTGGGGTAGAAACCCCGTAGGCACTTTGGAAATACAATTGTGAGTCTTCTACAAATAAAATGTAAATAAAAATAAAGAATAAAGATTCCTTAAAACTACGCAACAAAAATAAAATATACAAACATAAACAAATTAAAAATGAGGTAAGATCACAAATGAAAAAAATATAGTGTAAAATACAAATTAAATTAAATAAATATCATTTTGCAATGTAGTTTTCCGAGTTAAAATACACTATTTAGGTAAATAAAACTCTACTCCGTTTGGAAACGAGGGATGGACCGCAAAATGATTCGCTCAGACCTAACCCGGTCGGACCAAGCTGCCTGGTCGAGACCAAACAGATGATCAAAGAGGGATCTTTTGAAAAGGTTTAGGGAGGAATTCGTAAAAATGTCAATGGGTAAAATGTTTATTATGCGGGATGATGTAATGACGAATGATTTGTTCAGGGCTTCTGTGCGAGGTGGTAAGTATGTAAGTGCTTTAGGTGGATTAGTGACGGGGTTATTCAATATTGAGAAATGATTTGCGAGGTAAACTGGTGAGTTGTGAATTATGATATTGTATGCTAATGAACCGATGAGGAAGGAGCGTCTGGACTCGACCGACAGCCATTTTAGATCAAGCCTGTGGGGTGTCGCATGATCATATCTAAGCAGATCACCCCTCACAAATCTTACGCACGCATTTAGTAGTCTCTGTAATTTTAGATTTTTGGTTTGGTCGATGTCATCGTAAACTGCGCACGCATAATCAAAATGCGGGAAAATGAGCGCCTCCACCAGATTTTTTCTGAGTTTCCGCGATAAAGTTTTCCTACAATATCTCAAGGAATGCAGGACTCCATGTACCCGATTAGAAATTACCGAAACCTGTTTTGACCAATCTAAGGTAGGTGAAATAATTAATCCCAGTGACTTGACCTCATTTTCATACCGTAGGTATTCATTTCCTATTCTAACTCTCGGGGCAGTGTTAAGGTCGATACGAGAAATAAACGCCTGGCTGCCCAGGATTATAACCTTCGTTTTATTTACATTCAGTTTGAGACCATTTTTAGTCGCCCACACGGCAATGGCATTTGCATCCTCAGAGATTCGCTGAACTCCTGATTCAAACTCCGCCGAATAAAACGATGAATAAACCTGGGCATCATCCGCGAACAGCATACATTTACTATATTTCAAAACATTCGGCAAATCATTTATAAAAATGGAAAATAGGATCGGACCAAGAACACCCTGAGGTACACCCGCATTTATTCTCAACCAGTCGGACAGCTCGCCACCCTCACCCTCCACGGCCTGTGTGCGACCCACCAAATACCTATAAAACCAATTTAAGACATTATCCGAGCACCCAATATTACTCAATTTAGTAATAAGCCTATCGTGAGGCACTGTATCGAAGGTCTTTGAGAAGTCAAATAACATTAGAACCGTGATCATCCGATAATCAATAGCTCTTCTGACATCATCCAGGACCCCCAATAACGCTGTCTGAGTGCTATGGCCCCTTCGAAATCCTGCCTGTCTTTCTGTCAAGATGTTATTGCTTTCTAGATAATATAAAAGCTGTAGATGCACTATGCGTTCAAGTACCTTAAATAGTTCACATAGTTTAGCAATTGGCCTGGTATCCGCACACGTCACAACTTTACTTGACTTTGTCAACGGAAACAAAACCACTCTCTTCCAGCAGTCGGGAAAATAACCTGCAGTTAACATATTATTATATAATTCCGCAAGCGGAGAGGTTAATTGTGGCTCCAAAAGTCTGAGCATCTTTAGGGAGATTCCGTCAATACCGACTGCTTTAGAGGTAGATTTCAATATTGCATGGCTCACCCCTTTGGCCGTTACTACTGAGAAAGAAAAGGAAGGAGATGAAGATGATAACGAGCGTTAGATATGATACATGCAAATGATTGAACCGAGAGAGGGGGTAAATGATTTGAGATGGATGCATAATGGGTATTGAGTTGATGAGGTGAAAAAACTTTTAGTAGTGAAGGGTGTGCCTTTGTGCAAAATCCCATATTCCGGAGATACTTCCAGAAGCTAGCTGGGTCACTATTTACACATAATTTATTCGCAAGAGATTTGAATTTACTGGAATTTATTGAATTTGAAACACTATTCCTGAGCTCCTTATAGTTTCTATAATCCAGCGGATCTCTTGAAATACGGAAATTTTTAAAAGCATTATTTCTATCTCTAATGCACATTTTTATTTCTCGTGAGACCCATGGTTTATGTGAATTTTTAATGGTGCTTAGTTTCAACGGTGCAAGAACGATTGAATGGCTAATGTTTGTTAAAAATGAGGAGATGACTTCGAATGAATTTAGATTTGTGGAGAGGGGCTGGTCAGGCCAAGTTAAAGCCGATGAGTTATTCATGAATGATGTGAAGTGGTAGCAAGAATCTGAAGGTTTACCTCTTCCAGATTTCTCCTCCAAAACTTCCTCTCCCCTACATTTTGTTTATTCGGCATGAATAATTCCAGACTAATGGAGTCATGACCGGCTGCAAAGGGAGCAGTAGACTTAAGATATTTGAAAGTTGGCACCGGCTCACGAATCAGGAAGAGGTCTAACCAAGTGTGAGAGAAACCGTTCGATGTCACCGCATGATGGGTCGGTTCCGATGGGACGAGCGAAAGGCCCAGTGCCATTAGATTTGTTTTCACCCTGTTAGCAGCCGCACTATTTGAGTTCATGTCGATATTGAAATCGCCCGTGAGAATAACGCTGTTGCAATCTGGTAAAATGTCTGAGAGAACCTCAAAAAATTTGCTCGGATAGGCAGCTGTTGCCTACGATAGACCACTGCTAGAAGAATCGTTAGCGAGCTTCCCACCAAGCGTAAGATTAAGAATTCCGGTTTGTTGGAAAAAACCGGATCCGAGTTTGCAACAACATTAACCTTATACTCCTCACGTATGTACGCCGCAACCCCACCCCCTTCCCTACCTACACGATCCAATCTGGGCAATACATATCCAGGTAGTTCAAAAATATCAGAGGAGTCGTGTTCAGTAAGGAACGTTTCAGTTAACGCAATGAGATCGAAAGATCTCGGGTAGATTAATGCTTCAATGGCTGCAAAATGAGTTTTTAAACGATTGATGTTATCATTGATATATTTTTTTCAAATTACTATGCAACGGTCATTTTAAAGCAAATGGAACAATTTTTTTTTAAATCTTCCTTTTTATATTCTCTATCGATCCCTTGATCCATTTTTTCATATCTTGATCGGTTGACCCCGCAAAGTCATGTGAAGGTCAATTTTCTGTTTTTCTTACTTTTTCCACTTGAATGACCCAGCAAAGGTGCGGTTTAGCAAAATAAACTTCAGGTAAAAGTTGTACCACTTCGAAGGGGAAATGATTTGGTCATCTTAGCTACTACCTTCAAGGTCATTTTCAAGGTCAAACTTTATTTTTTTATGATCAAATTCTTTTTGTGTCCCGAATTTAATTGGGGATGGAAAAATGTGAAGTTTATCTTCAAATTATCGTGAATGTCATTTTCAAGGTCATTTTAAGGTTAGCTATCCTGTTTTATCAAGTTTAATTATATTGCTTCCTCTGCAAGCATTATTTTGGTGTAAAATGTAGTTTGTCTAAAATTATCCTAGATTTATGATTTCAGGTATATGGAACCAAAATACTCAATTTTTTAGAAAATGTTTTTTCGCTTTCACGCTACATCTGAAATTTCTTGATTTTCCCCTTTTTTTAGCTTTTTCATAAAAAGTTTAAGATCTTGAAATCTCGGTAACTGTAATGAAACTTTGATAAAACCTACCTTTTACAATGAGTGGAAGGCCAAACAAATTTAGAAAATAACAGGAAATATAGAGAAAATAATATAGTTTTGAACTACCGTAAATTCTTGATATTTTGATTTTTTTTCAATAAAAAAATAAACTTGTTGCATGCAAGGATTAATTAACGTTATACAATCAGTCGATTTTATAGAATAACTACATAAGAAATAAGTAGCTATCGCTACCATACTAAAATAGGGGATATTAGCGCGTTCTATTGAAATGTGGAAACTAACTGCTAATGAATTGGTAGCGTTTTTTTCTTTTTTCAAAGTTTATGGTTTTAGGGTTAAAAATTATAAAAGCATGATCAATGTAATTATTTTTGACATATATTTAATTTAATGGTAATACCTGTATATATGTATATTACCATTAAACTATATATAAATAAACATAAAAAATTATTTCATTAATTATGCTTTTATTATATTCAACACTAAAACCATAAATATTATTATTTGCTTTATTTAAAAATTTCATTTTTTTGCGTTAAAAATAAAATTATTAAAAAACATAAAACTGTTTTTGAACTGATATCTAAATATGGTTGTGATGGAACTTCTGGATTTACTCAGTATAAACAGTTATTTACTGACTCTGAAAATTTGAATTGCACTATTTTTATGTCATGCGTAGTTCTATTAAGTTTGGCAGTGGATGCAGATGAATATGCGATAACGGAGGATTACTGGAAAAATGAAAATCCATCATCAACAACGTACTGCGAATAATCAAGTATTATTATAAAAAAGAAACATTTGAAACAATGAAAAGAGTAATGAACGATATAAATAATCAAAGGGCAAATCTTAAGCAGACGTATATTGAATTTCAAGGATTAAAAATTACAATTAAGTATAAAATGTTTTGTACCATGTTAAATAGTAAAGTTCGACAAGCTTTAACCGATACAATATCTTCTCAACGATGCCCTATATGTAACTGTCTACCTAACGATATGAATAAATTAGAAGTCTTAACCTTTAGACTGCCGGCATGGCTCATATATGGGACAGTAATAAAATTATAGCTTTAATTATGGATATAGATATTTTGATGCATTTTTCTCAATAAGTAGGCTCTCTGATCTCTAAAGTATACAGCTGAAACTATTTTCAGATCGAGGTATTCAAACAACCCGTAACGCGGGGATGAAATATTTAAAAACTCGTTATTGAACTTGTCATCGTTATTGAACATTTTACTGAAATTTTGTTAGTAAATAACCTGTAAAATTTGTGAAATATGTCCTAAATTTTTCCGGGATCAATTGAGATGCCAAAACTAGGGGTAGTTGGGATGCTTACGGTTTTATTGATAACAAAAGGAGTATTTTTGGGGTCTTATTACATTGTAATATCAAGAAAATTCTGTTAAATATGAATATATAGTAATTTAAAAATTTGAAAAATTTTTAACATTCACCCGACCGTTGCCAGCCGGACTGGCTCATATATGAGCCACCTGTGACCTTGACAACTACTCTAGAGATATGAGGTGTTTTATGTATAAATTTTGCACATCAAAAATATCAATTTATAAGGCAAAAATGCCGGCAGTCTAAAGGTTAAGCAAAAAGCTAGTGAATACTGGAGCATATCAGTATGGTCTGTCAAGCATTCATGCTTAGATTGGAAACATGGAATGGATTCTTCACTTAGCTTATAAGACAGAAATAAATAAATATAATGTGAAACCTACTGATTCTGCAAAAAATTATGGTTCTGCAAGAAAAGAATCGAAATCAGACAAAAATTCGCAATCAATTAAATATTCTTGTTGATTGTGTTAAGCAAGGTGTAGGACGGCAACACAGCCAGAAATTTTTTTCGCAATTACGAAGTTGCTAAGATTACCAGAATTGATAAAGAGTTTCTGAAACGTATTTATGTAATTTTACAAGTAATTTCATCAAAAGATTTAATTGATGTATATTGTTTTCAACAGTACTGTGACGATACGGTTAAACTATATATCACAAAGTATCCTTGGTATCCAATGCCCTGTTCGTACCACGTAATTTTATTCTATGGAGCAGCAATAATTAAAGCATTTCCAGTTCCTATTAGGCACTCGTCTGAAGAGTCCCAAGAAGCAAGAAATAATAATGTACAAATGAAGATATTATTCATTATCTTTTAACAACTTCGGAACCATTAATTCCAAGCATTAGACACGACACAACAAACAAGATACACGATTTTCTTCCAGAAGCTCGGAATTTATTAATTCGTAAAAATGGAAAAACAGACTTAAATACTTATTAAAGTTATTTATTCAACTGGAAAGATTCACTTATTCAATTAAATGTTAATAAGAAATATTTGTTATTGTTATTGTTTATTTCTACATATCGTTTATTGTTGTTAACCTCGAACAATTCATGCTGTCCTGCAGTGAAGTATATCAAATATTTAGTTAATTATTATGTGATATAAAAATTGCTACTAACTTTTGTTGTATAAATCATATATTGTATTGAATTATTATGCAAATATTTAATTCATATGTATATTATTGTAAATAATTATGTATAATTCGTGTGTGCATGTGTGTGTGTGTGTATGTGGATATTAAAATTATTACATTATCATGCTTTTACTATTTTTTACCCTAAAACCATAAACTTTAAAAAAACAAAGGAACGCTACCAATTCATTAGCAGTTAACTTCCACATTACAAAAAAAACATGATAATGATATACCCTATTTTATTTATTTCTTATGTAGTTATTCTATAAAATCGACTGTTATTTGTATAACATTAATCAATCCTCCTATTCAACATATTCATTTGTTTATATAAAAAAAATAAAAATATCCAGAATTCATAGTAGTTAAAAACTATCTTTTTTTCTATAGCATGTTGTTTTTGAAATTTGTTTGGTGTTATATTCATTGTAAATAGCTAATTCTATCAAAGTTTTATTCATTTACCGAGATGTCAAGATCTTCAACTTTTTATGAAAATACTAAAAAAGTGAAAATGAAGAAATTTCAGATTTATCCTTACACAATTAAACATAATTGTAGGATAATTTTAGACAAACTACTTTTTACACCACCATAATGCTCGCAGAGGAAGCAATATAATTAAACTTGATAAAAAAGGATAGCTAACCTTAAAATGACCTTGAAAATGACATTCACGATAATTTGAAGATAAACTTCACATTTTTCCATCCCCAATTAAATTTGGGACACAAAAAGAATTTGATCATAAAAAAATAACGATTGACCTTGAAAATGACCTTGAAGGTAGTAGCTAAGATGACCAAAACGTTTCCCCTTCGAAGTGGTACAACTTTTACCTGAAGTTTGAAGAACATATGCCCGTTATTATCAAGACATAACTTAATTCGATTTTGAAAACTTCTAATGGTGGCTAGAAGAGCGATTCTTGGAATGTTGCAACATGCAATTGTTATACAGTCCATCATATTTTCTCTTGTAGTGGGTACTTTAGCGTAGACAATAATTTTTAGATAACCCCACAAAAAGAAATCCAAACTGGTCAAATCTGAAGATTTCAGACACCATTCTTTAAATCCACCACGTCCTATCCATCAATTAGTGAATCTGACGTTCAGATAGTCACGAACTATTCTGGCAAAATGAGCAGGTGCACCATCGTGCTGAAACCACATGCGTTGTCTTGTGCGCAGCTCAACATTTTCAAGTAAGACCGGTAAATCATTTCTCAAAAACCGTAAATAGTTGTGGCGATTTACATGTCTTTCGAAGAAACACACGGTCAAACTCCAACGTTGCTGATGATTCACTTATTGAAGCCAATGTGGATTTTCGACAGACCAGTAATGGCAATTGTGCCTGTTAAGTTGACCAGTATTCTGAAAAGTAGCTTCATCATCAAATAGGATGTAATTAAAAAATTCTGGATCTCCTTGTATTATCATTTGTGCCCACGCACAAAACTGGCGCCTTCGTTCAAAGTCCCCAGCAAGTAACTGTTGTGACAATGTTACGTGGTAAGGATGGAATCTGTGAACTCTCAGAATTCGGTGCACCGTGGATTTTGAAATACCTAATTGTCTTGCAATTGCTCGAGTACTAATGTGGGGGTCAATTGCTACCAAACCTAATAATGCAAGCACATGTGGACGATCCCTTTCTGGTACATTATTTCTCCGTTTTTCTCGCGAACCAAGTGGTCGTTGTCGTTGACGCTCTACAAGTCTCGCAATGGTACGATCGTTTGGAAGTCTTCTATTAGGAAAACGATTACGGTATATTCTTGCTGCTTGATCATAATTACCATGGCATTCTCCAAGCGCAAGAATAATATCTACTATTTCATTGGAGGTATAATCAGGCATTATGTACTAAGGTGCTGACGGATGAATGATCTTATTTCAATCAGGTCAACTAAAGCGAGGTTGTGAATTATGCACTGACAGTATGTTCTTATTTTTTTAGTTTTTTACACTTAAAGCAAAGTAGCTACTAAATAATTTTTGTATAATTTCGCAAAAAAATTTTACGATTTTACACACACACATACACACACACACACACACACAGAGGGATTAGAAACTCGCCACGTCCACGTCGTTAATCCTGGGTAAGGCTGAGAGCGAGTGATGGTCGAGATCTTAAAATTCCTAACACATGAGCTTGACCTTTGTCCTAGAGGTGACGGTCAAGGATACCGTCAGTTGGCTTTCTTGCAACCCTTCAGCTCTTGCATCTCAATATTTTTATAGGGTTGGCTTTTTTCGTAAGGTCTGTACGTGTTTACTGTTTTGATCCTGACCATGACATTGTCCATAACCTTGGCCAAGATCATACTGAACGTAACATTTCCTGCCCTTTCCATTTCCGAGGTCAAAAATAGTGATTCCTATTTGAAAAAAACATTTCGTCCTTCAAATGACCTTAACCCTTAACGGTTATTATCACCGTCAGTTGGCCCCTTAAAAACCCTACAACTTTTGTATAGAAAGTTTTTATCTATCTCCAATATTTTTTGATATATTGTCATCCGTTATTTAAAATGGGACACCCTGTATATATATTATATATAAATATTTTGCCGCCGTCCTGTCTAAGATTTTATGGTTCTAATATATGCCGCTGTGTATAAAAATTTTTCATTGCTCATATATGGACATTTATATGTGTGGTTCCAGAGACCATAGTACAATACATATGGGTGGTTTTCTGTGACATTGAAGATGAAAAAAATAAATATTGCTATAACTGTGGGAATATGTTTTACAGGTATCCAGTAATTCTCCTGAATTTTTTCAGATTTTTTCGGGGCCATTATTTTAAGGTACAGTCAAAATTGACATTTAAGCATTTATTTGCATTATATGCCCATTTTCATGAATTTTTAGCTCCCAGGGGATGCATTTTTCACTAAGAACATAAATATGACATTTTTTCTAAAATTTTCTAAATTTTTCATTAAAAATACTTATAAAGTCATAAATGTATGCTGACCCACTCTGGAAATTTATATGCAGTTTCTGACTATAAAAGGACATCTTTTAGACAGCATTAGGTTTCCAGAGTCCGGAGCAGAATTGCTGATTTTCACTATTTAAGGTTTTAATGGCTTACAAGAGTGTGACAGCATACATTTATGTCTTTAAAAGTATTTTTAATGAAAAATTGCATCCTCTGGGAGCTACAAATTCATGAAAATGGGCATATAATGCAAAAAAGTGCTAAAATGTCAATTTTGACTCTCTGTAACTTAAAATAATGGCCCCGAAGAAATCTGAAAAAATTCAGAAGAACTATTGGATACCTGTAAAACATATTCCCACAGTTATAGCAATACTAGCATCCCCCGTCGCGGCTTCGCCCGCTCTGTAATTGCATAGAACTCGAAATATTAGAAAATAGCATAAAGATAGGTTTACCATATTTCAGTTTTAATTGGTTTTAAATAATGTTTTTAAAGAACTTCACGGTAGACAACATTTTTTATTTGTAAACTGTTTGGTAATAAAAGAAATTGATTTTCTGGCCTCGATGTTGATTTGTAGGCACACGATCAGAATGAACTATAAATTTGAAATCGTCGTTTGAACTAAATGTTTTTTCGAAATTATACTTAAAAGTTCTAATTAAATTATTATTAAGAAGAAAACATTCTGTAAGGTTACAATTAATTCTCTACTTAAATTTGGAACAATATTCGATCGAAGTGATAACTGATCAGCATCGGAAAGAAAGTACATTTGTACAAATTGGTGACTATTATTAGTCGCCGGCAGTAAACTTCCTATGCTATGGTAAACTTGGCCTTGGATTTTAAAAGTTGGCATAAAATTCTCTTCCACAACTTGTTTCACTCCAAAAGAAGTTATTTGAAACAAAATATTATATTTTCTAGCATTATCAAGAAAATGTTTTGATTGTGGATGCAATCCTAAAATTAAATCTTTTAGAGGTTGCGGTGGTTCATCACATTGTAATAACGAAATTTTACCTCCAGCGCAACACATGCCAGGCGCTTCATCTTTCCATTTCTTAGCACAACAATGAGTACATATTTTATCCATTGCACCAATTTTTACATTTTCATTTTTACAAAATCAATATAATTAATATGAGCATCATATTCAAATGCAGCCCTAGGCGTAGAAACACGTCTATTGTACATAGAACGAATACGCTGATCATCGAGTCGTTGTATCGCCTAACTGATGATTCGCGATGTCTTTGAGAAAAAGTTTGTAAACGCATTTCTCTGATTGGGCTTATTTCGCGTTCTCGATTATTAGCAGATAGTGCTCTTAATTGTGACAGGCGAGCTTCACGCTCATCTAAAGGTTTCATTGGTTCGAACATAAGCCATACGCCTGGCATTGGATGTTTTCCGAGATAAATTAGATTTCGGCATTGTACACAAAATATATTTATCTTCTATACAAATAAATTAATAATCAATAGTAAGTAAATAATAAGAATATTTAAGAATTACAAATAAGAGGCAATATTAAAATTTACAAATAAAACCTTAAAGACAATGTGTCATGATCTCAATGGTAGACACAATTGTCTAACATAGACTCAAAGGCACCAAGTTTTAAAAAACTTGACATTTTAGTAGCTGTAAATTATTCTCCAGTAGCATGAACGGCGCAACGGCCAATCGCCACTTTGTAAAGTTTTAAGTGACACAACAATTAAAAGGCAAATATTTTCGATAAATCAAACAATTAATTTAACGAAAAATGGAACTCGTTAATTCAATACTTAGAATCCAACGAAAGCTTAACGTTTACGAAAAATAAATTTTTATCGTAAAACTCAGATGACTCGAACGACCGAGCCCAGGTGATTCATATGTACTATGTAGCGATAAATTTGTCGTGTGCAGCGCCAGACCGTCAGCCACCTATCGGCCAGCGCCTGAACTACCGTGCATCCTGTAAGTGAAAAACTTTAATTTTTTTAACAATGAAGCAAAACGATTTTTTATATAAAATATAGTCTTTGACACTTCATAGTACATAAAGAAACTACAGTAAAAATTTCGTTACAATCGATCGTATACTTTTTGAGATTTTTGCGCACATACAAACAAACGCTTCCTCATTATATAATAGTAAGATAAGATAAGATAAGATTTATTTTTTTCATCTTCGATGTCACAGAGAACCACCCATATATATATTTCTTAAGTTGGCTTTTCGTACCAACCAATACAGAGGGTAGTTACAAGGAATGAAAAGTTGACCTTCTAGTATGGCTAATTATATGGCTGTATGTATGTCTGAAAGTGTTTGTGAAAGTATGGCTTAAAGTCTGGCTCAAATCATGCAGTTTAAAGTGTATTTCGTTAAGTATTTATTATTTGTATTATCAATATATTGCCAATATGTTGCCAAAGTATTGTCAATATGTTGCCAATATGTTGCCAATATGTTGCCAAAGTATTGTCAATACATTGCCAATATGTTGCCAAAGTATTGTCAAAATATTGCCAATATGTTGCCAACATATTGCCAAAGTATTATCAATATATCGCCAATATGTTTCGTGTCTTCCTTAACTTACGTGGATGAATTGTAATTTTAACGAAGTAACTTTTTTCGAGCGCGTTTGCTCTTGCAGTGTGGACGTCGGAGAGCGTCAGCGGCGGGCTTACTCCGCGAGTACAAAATTTGATGAGCGTGCACCTGGGAGAGCGCCCGCGGCGGGCTTACTCCGCGAACACAAAATTTGATGTGCGCGAACATCGGAGAGCGTTGTAATAACTGTAATACTCTCTGCGGTTTAATTTAAACTTAAATAAAAATCATTTTCTTGATTGTACATTTGATTCATACAATCAATCTCGTAAAATATATTTTGCGATTCATTCGCTTTCGCCATCTTCGCTTCTGCTATACGCATCAGCTATGTTCAGGCGCCTCGGCCGCTTCGCTCGTTCACCTGTTGCATTAGCCTCGCGCGGCAACGCCGCACACCTATCTTCTCTAATCCGGCCTCTGATTGGCCCATTTCAAAAATTAATTACACCTCGCCTAATTAATATTTTTTTACAATTCCGACGGGATTATACACGAATTAATTTCCTGAACCGGAATATATATATATATATATATATATATGTTACCTATGTTTCTGGATCACCCAGTATATATATATGTATGTATGTATGCATGTATGTGCGCGCGGGTGTGTGTGTGCGCCTAAAAAACAGTATCGAGTTCACGCGCGTACGGTAACAACAACGTGTTGAGAAGCCGGTGTGATATTTTTTTATGCGATAAAAGAACCGAAGTGTCGGTGCATCTGGTCTGTGGGTGTGAAGTATTTCTCCCCACCTACCTCCACGTCGGCGTGCGGAGCAGTACGTCCCACAATAAGACGAATAAGAAAGCCAGGAGTCGGCAGCCTTCCCGACCGTTGGAGTGAGAGAGAGATAATCACGAGGCCAAGCTCTCTCTCTGTTGCCCAGTCTTTTCCCGCCGAGACGAAATATTCAGATTCGCGGTAAGTGGTGCACCACGTTTAGACCCGCGTGTCTATTTAATATTTCGTACCCCGATTTACCTGGTACTGTGCAAGAGAGGGAGCGTTCCTCTTTTCCCCCCTCTCGTGGCAAATCTCGTCCGGGTAGACAGGTCGGTGGTTCGCGGGAGCCACTTCACGAGAGAAGGCACACGTGACATAGGCAGCTTCTACGTCAGAGCTCCCTACGTCAGAGATACATACGTCACACGGTGTGACGTATACCATCAGGTTAAGCAGCCGATCATTCCCGGATCGGTTGCTGATTTCTCGATCATTAACAAGTGTTAAGGATTTCTTTTCGCGGGGGTAGTCATCGGTACGACTCCCCTTGAATTATTAATTATTAATTTATTAACCTGTGATTATTTATTTAATAAATTGACTCGGCGAGACGATCTTTCTCGCCGATTAACTTAATATATCGATTGTTGATTACATTTTACCGGTCAAAGTCCTATCCCACGAATACCGCTCTCTCCGGCGTTTATCCTAGTTGGCAATTTTGGGTATAGGGCCCAACGCACGGTACTAAAGTCAAACGAGGTATTTGACGTTGTTAACGGCATTGCACGGGAATCAAAGTGATTCCCGGCCGCATCGTGGGACTGTACACTTAAGGTTAGCAAGTTGGGACAGATTGGGCCTGACCGGGGCCTTACATTCCACAGTACCCACCCCGTTCCAATATATATATATATATTTCAAAACTATGATTTTTCAAGAATAGATAATATATGCATTTCTTCCGTGCGCAAAAAAAAGTTATGAATATAAATTGAAAGAATGTGTATTAGTTTACTCATTCCTGATAAAACTCATAAAATTTTTAAATGTGTACTGAATAATAATAACTGATCTAAATTTCAATGTAATGTAATCAATTATAACATACACTTTTCCAAATATCCATATGATATATACAATGGGTTAAAAATTAAGTACATTAATTATTGCATTTTTAAGATAATTCTATTATAAACAGTAATGGCAAAAGAAAATTAAAATTTTAACAGTGGCAATATAAAATACGAATTACATTACAAAAGTTTATCAAAAATTATTAATTTAGGAGTATTTAATTTAAATATTTTTTAAATAAAATGAGTAGATAATGTAAATTTATATAGACCAATATTTTAAATAAACAAGTATGTATTTATTAGAAACAGAAGGTTATTTAAGGAATGAATTTGTTTATAATAATCAAAATAAATAAATGAGCTCTGTAACTAAAGGGAAAAATAAATTTAATATATTTATGGATTAAAATGCGAAATTTGAAAGAGGGTGCAAATAACGAATTACGGGAAAAATGAAAGAAACAGGTATTTATTTATATGCCGCTAGAATGTTATAAATAGTTCTTTCAAATTAATACAAAAATTTACTTATTCAAGAAGAAAGTTTTATTACTCTAAAAGTACAAAATATTCATAACATAGAACTTTTGGCGATGATCCTTCGTCATTAAATAAATTAATTTTAGGAGGTGAAGTTCTGTTTAGTACAGTTTAAAATAATCCAAAATTTTAATAATTAGTTACTAAATACTACAATTTTTCTTTTTTCATTTATTTAGGCTTTTTAAATCTTATGGATTTATTTCGGTCTTACATGATATACATATAGTTACATTTTTTCTTATATTTAAATTTACAAATGTGTGTTGTAATAATTATTATAATTTACATATTTTCTTTACATTTATATTTTGAGCTTACAATTTATTACAAAAGGTAATTATATATTTACAAGCGTTTATATTTGGTTTTTCTATTATTACTCTATATTGTATGGTGGGAACATTTTCATTGATATCAGATTTTTTATTAGTATGTTTCGTTGTCTGTTGTAAAGGTCACATTGCCATAATACGTGGTTAATTTCTTCGTTTTCTTTTTCGCATTTACACTTAGAAGTATTTGTTATATTTACTCTGTGTTATGATGAAGCTACGTTGTAGTGATTTGCTCTGATCCTATTTATAGTAACTATAATTGGTCTCGATAGTTTTTTGTTTGTGAACCACTGTTTGCAGGAGTTTTTGAAAAACGACCTAAAATATATTTTTCCTGTCGATAAGCTTTGTTCTTTTATCGTATTTATTGTGTTTGTTTGAGCTTTTTTTTATTTCTCTAAAAAGATGGGTATACGGAATATTAATAATATTTAGGTCTTCAAGTTGAGCAGCTTCTTTTGCTAGTAAATTGGCTTGTTCATTTCCTTCTATCCCACAGTGAGACGGTATCCAGAAAAGGTTCATTTTTGTATTGTTTTCGTTTTCGAATTCCAAGTAATTCTTATTATTTGTAAAATGTAGTTGTTGGTTTTGATATTTATATTTTGGGATTTTAAAGGTTGTAAAATACTTAGGGAGTCGGTGTATATGTCTATGTTACAATTTTTATATCTTAACCTCTTCTCACCGATTTCCGCATACGTGGACAGATATTAAATTTACGATTGTGACACGCTATAATTTTCTCCTATAAATCGACGGTAGTATTACACTCTTCGAGTATAGTACTACGAGAAGTAATAGCGTTATGCAATTCAAAATTAATTTTTGTGTTTTATAATTGCAGTTGAAAGAAAGCAAATTCTGTCTCGACCGTTATTAAATTAAAAGTGCTATAAAAAGAAAAATTATTAGTTTGAAAAATATCGTGTTATACTATTTCGGTAGTGCGCGAGCACATAAAACATTTAGCCCAAGGCCGATGTCACAAAAATCAGTCTTAAGCATTTGTAAGGTAATTAATGTTTATCCACATATCTGTACACTAGTCCTACGTACAACTGCGTCAGTAAAGAAATGGTTGCTGATCCAGTAAGTGTTCTTGTCGGTTATATATAATTATTTCATTTGTATTGTAATGTAAAAAATCTTGTTATACGCGCTTTTTATTAGTTGAAAAAATGTTTTCTTATTTTTTTAAATAAATATATAATCAATTCTTTGTTTTACTTTTTATTTTATTTTATTTTACTTTTTATTAATTTTTTTAAGGTTCATAAATTATTATTTTTTTGTATCTACTTAGGAGATAGTTTTAAAAAACATCACGCGATTTACTATTACCTCATAAGGCATAATGGATTCCGACGAAGACGATCTACCTACAAATTCGTAAGCCAGTTTTTGTAACTCAAACGATGACAGGGATACTGATTTCGAAGAATTTAATGATGAACCTGTAAAAAAACAGTCTTCTAAATGTTATACGAGCAAATCGAAGCAGAGAATGTCTACAAAGCCAAGAATGGTAAAAAAAAGCGTTCACAAATCTTAAACGGTAAAAAAAAAGTGTTCACAAATCTAAAAGGGTAGAAGAAAATGTTCAGCAATCTAAAAAAAAGAGCAAAAGAAAACATTAATTTAGAATGGGTATCCGAAAAAGAGAATTAACACGTCAATAAAGTTCCTTCTTTCAAAGGAAAGTATAAAATACATATAAGCTGTTCAACACCATACGCTTATTTTTGTGAATTATTTCCAGAAAAGGTTATTCATATGATTTATAGAGAGACTAATCGTTATGCTAAGGATCGTGGCAAAAGCACTTTTACAATAGGAAAAAAAGACATTGAAATATTTTTAGGCAGAAACATTATTATGTCTTACATAAAGTACCCTCATATTCGAATGTATTGGTCGACTGTGCAGGGCTCAGCATTTCCTCTTATTGCTGAAACTATGCTTCGAGATCGTTTTTTCATAATAAATAAATATTTGCACTTCGTAAATTTGAGTGATGTTTCGGACGAAGTAAAGGCTGATCGATATTTTAGAGCAAGACCTGTTCTTGATATTTTGCACAATGCTTTTCACAAAGCTGTTTGTCCGCCAAAACATCAGTACATTGACAAGATGCAGATCCCTTTCAAGGGGCGGAGTGGACCACCCTAATGGTTATGTACATAGCTTCGAAACTTACTAGTCATCGCAGAACAAAAAGAGTACTTACGGACCCATAGGTGACTCTGTTATAAATATCACTCATGATCTGGAAAATAAAAATCATAAACTTTTTATGGACAATCTTTTTACTGCGTACGAATTACTAAAATACTTCCAGTTGAAACAAATTTATGTACTAGGGTCATTGCAGTTGAATCGCTTTCCTAAAATAAAAGAAAATTTAGTTAAATTACAAAAACAAAAACTAACAAGAGGATCAACATCTCTCGCAACATCAAAAGACAACATTACAGTTGTACGTTGGTTAGATAATAAAGAAGTGCACACTGCATCAATATATGCTGGTGTGGAGCTAACAGATATTACTAGATGATGGGATAGAAAAAATGAAACCCGTATATCAGTTTCAAGACCACTTTCTATTAGCGAATATAACAAGTTCATTAGAGGAGTAGATTTATGTGATCGAATGGTTGCACATTATCCTCATCGATTCAAGAACAAAAAATGGTATTTGAGAGTATTTTATTACTTTATCAATGTGTCATTAGTCAATGCATGGATTTGTTACAAGGAAAATATAGAAGATATAACATTTCTTGAATTCAAATCTTCAAAAAGAATTCGAACTACCATGAACGAAGTATGAACTGATATCAGGTTTGATTCCGTAGGACATTATCCAACCAAATCGAATGCTAAAAATGCCAATAGATGCAAGGAAAGTTCATGTAAAAGACGCACACGATACCTTTGTGGAAAATGTAACGCCGTTGTTTGTCCAGAATGTATGGAGAACTTCCACACTTAACAATAAATATATCTCATTTCAGTTCAATGGTTTACTTAGTTGTTCATTATAAGTGTTGAATGTGAAGTTAGAGAGAATTTTTTACTGCTGTTTCGAGATTTGATTTTCCAAATGATTTGTAAAGAGATGATGTTTTGATATTAAAGTCAATTTCTGGGTTAAGATGATTTTCGGTAAAGTGTGTTATTGCTGGTTGTAATTGTTCGATTATTTCTTTCATGATGTCAGGTGTATGTTTTGATTTTTTTGTTGGAACTTTGAACTTTGATTTAATTTCTATCTTTGTTGTATCTTCTTTGTGTTGATTGGTAAGCTGGTAAAGGTGTCACTTTCTTTTGTATTAGTACTACGAGTTTGATTTATTGAATTAGATATATTATTGTTATAAAGATCTGTTGTCTGTTCCGTACTATTATTACATCGGTGCTTGCTTGAACACGGATTTTGACTGTTATTCTCTTTCACATTCTTACAGTATTTAGCTGTATGACCTTCTTCCTTACATACGAAGCAGATTAATTTATCGCACGAGAAGTAAATCCAATAAGTTATTTTCTCATGTATTAGCTATATTGCTGGAGGAATTTTATTTACATCTGCTGGGTTGATATAGATTTGTCTTCTGTGACTAAGAAGGAGGGTGTACCCTATGTCGCTAAGTCCTGTTTTTAGTCGAGTTATTTTTGATTTAGGAGTAATATTTAGTTGAGTGAGAATAGTTTCTATAGCTGTATTTGGAATCGTTGGCTGTACATTAGATACTAGGATGCGTTTTGACGGGTTGTCTAAGTGTCTGATTTCTAATGGACTATTATTTATAATGACACGTTTGTGAGTATTGACTAGTTCGTCTGCTTTTGTTTCGGAACTTAGATAGATGCATATTCTATTTTGAGTAATCCGGGAGATGGATATCATATTTGTTGGTCCAATGATTTGTCCGATTGACTTCTAATTGGGCAGATTTCTGTTTGTGCGGCTGCTGAGTATGTAACTTGAGTATTTGAAAACTCTGGTTGTACTTTATTTTTGTGTAACATGGTTCGTCCCTGCTACCAGAAACACTCATGGTGAGTTTGCGCTTTCTACTAGGGGAAGAATCCCTCAGTATTTAACTAAAATCACTTTTGTATTCACAAATCACTCACGGGTACGGAATATGCTTTGTTGATACTCGGAGTAGATATCGAACGGTCGTGTACACCAACACGTGTTGACGCTACGGTAGTTCGATCGAGACTGTAATACTATAATTTAGTAAGTATATGCACTTTACTATTTTGGTAAGTTAATTTTTCATTAACATTTATAATTATTAAAATATAAATTTAAGCTTTATAAGAATTCATATAGTTTAAAATTTACAGTTTACATTTACTATGTCTCTATTTTTCTTATTATTTTTATTCTGATTTCATTACACTAAATTTTGGTAAAAATTTTTATTTATAAATTATAATCGTATTTAAAAAAAAATTAAATGTTTGGTATAAAACCCAATGCACTATAACAGTACCTCCAAGGTGTTGTGTAAATCTGTTTAATTTCTAAGGTATCCATGGTAGTGAAAAAATAATACAATTTAAAACATTATTTTAAATAAATTAATTACGAAAAAACTTTTCGAAATTAAAAATAGTGGGTTGGCGCGCGAAGCGCACAGGGGAGCTAAGCCCCCCTGATATATATATGTATATATTATTATAAATATATAATTGCAAGTGTAGTTATGCGCTCTACCGTCAAACTTACTTAAACTTATGCGGACACAATAGTACTCAACTAACCTTTTGGGTTATAAGATTATTAAAGAATTGTAAAATTTCTTATTATTGTTTAGGGCCTATTTTTCAATTATTTAATATTCCTATGAACTAAAAGCCAGTTCGGATTGATTTAGCCGGATAACCTGAGGAATGGTTATTTTTTTTAAAATATAAGATATCAACCTCTTACTCTGGTGTCCATATAAATATACATACATTGCACATAAACATATATAAATATACATATATTAACCAACAAATTTTAAATAAAAGTTAAGAATAATATAATTTGTGTACAAAATTAAGAAATGTTTTCAATGGTTATGAGAAAAATTATTAACTGTTAATATTGAATAGTTTTTTTTCAATTTTAACAGTGACTTGTCCCTCTAATTTATTACTCTGTATGTACATGTCCATATCAATAGAAACACTATCTCTATAATTTCTAAATGTTTATATACAGTTTTTGTTATTATAAATTGATTTTTGTCGTTCACGCAACATGTTTAAGGAAATAGGATTTTGTCGATTTTGGTGAGCAAACCATGTAATTACTTATTTGGCGACGTTTCGATGGATATCATCCATCCTCATCAGGCTATACCTTTATTGATAATATCAATCAAAAAATTGTTTAGTAAACATCTTTTCTTACATATTATTAGTTTGTAACAAAATTATGGCAGTATTGTAATTACTTACTATTTCGTCATTCGTATAATGATATAATCATATATATAATCAATAGCATCTCTGATGCGTCGCACTATAATTAAAAACAAAGTATGCATAAATTAATAATAAATAAATAAATCCCTGTGCAAAGATTGAGGTTCTGAGTGATCTATACCTTTCTATTATTATTTTGTCCATAATCAACATTAATCTGTTAAAATTGAATAAATTAAATAAACAAATAAGGAATAGCACAAAATAAATTAACATACAATAACACATATTTAGTAAAAGGCAGTCCAATTATTAAAATAAGAAAAAGAGTTGGTATCCCAGACGGTTGATAATAAGGAATAATTCAAAATCTCTCACTTCGTCTGTAGAGACACCTGTGTAATTAATCAAAATTAGATCACCACACAGTCATCTCCATCCTCTGCGGGAAACTTTGAATTTCCAAATTATACGAATAAATTAGAAACATCACAATAAATCGTTAACATACATTACAAATAAAAGTGGCTACAGGATAGTACCTTAATGTATTTCTATAATTACTACTATATTCTATCTCATAATTAATACTATTTCCTAACAACTTTCAGTCATTCCTATCCTTATTTTTTGTCTTTTATTAGTTAAATAATTTGATACAAGTTTATGCACTTTAATAACTCGGCAAATATGTATTTTGGAAGAGACTGTTTCAGACAAAAGTTGTATGATTTTTCCATGACTATATGATGGTGACCTTAAATTTGGCTTTGAACTTGATCTTTAAGGTCATTTGTAGGTCGAGTCGAGTTTTTAAAAATGGAACCCGCATTTTTTATAGCAGAAATGAAAACCTGGTGAAATTCCCTATCCAACGATATGCATAATAAAAGGTTAAAGTGATCCAAAGATCATTTGAAGGTCGAATGCTTGCTCACAGGACGCAGGACGGAGCAAACCGACCTCAGAATCTGGTTCAGCGACCCCGGAAATCCATGGGGCCATGTCCACGATCAGCTTTCGCTAATTCTTCTGGTTAGGCTTTGGAATGATCTTGGGTCAGTCACCCCGCGAACACTAATGATGGTCAAGCCGTTTGGGCTTTCATATTCATGTGGATTCAAATATGCATACTTAAGCCTCTTCCGCATGCTATGCGCATTTCATTCAACCGGTCACATGCTAGTCTTATTTGGTGTTGCCTTGAGTGGCTGGGTAGTGAGAGGTCTTTGCTCAGACCAATTTTCGTCTGCATCAAATCACCTATAGGTAATTTTCTGCTAAGGCTACTCTTCACCTTGGAATGTCCTTCATGGGTTAAATTCAAGGTCAGCAGTGATCATCCAGATAAAAATCTACTAATTATTGCACGAAAAGCTTTTAGCGCCCTTACATCTGCAATTTTCATGAATGTCCATATTATTAAAATGTAAGTACATTTGACCTTCAAATGACCTTCGCATCGTGTTTGACACCTTATGTTATGCATATCGTTGAATAGGAAATTTCACCAGCTTTTCATTTCTGCCATAAAAAATGCGGGTTCCATTTTTAAAAACTCGACTCGACCTTCAAATAAACTTCAAGGTCAAGTTCAAGGTCAAATTCAAGGTCACCATTAGATAGTCAAGGGAAGTACAACTTTTATCTAAAACATTTTCTTCGAAAATGCATATTTGCCGAGTTATTATGCCGTCCCGGAACTTTTGACACATCCTGTATAATTTGTATAATAAGATTGACTGATTGATAGCATCAAAAGCTTTAGCCAGATTGAAGAAAGTAATGGCTGTTGCTTTGCTATTATAAAATAACTAAACAAAAAATTAGTTATGTAACTGAGTACGTCTTTGGTGCATTTGTCTTTTATAAATCCAACTTGATTTTGGAATAATAGTTTATTTTGACAAAGAACGATTGAAATTTAACATAAAGAACTTTGCAAGAGTTTTACTACATTAAATATAAATATTAATGATATTGGTCTATATTTCGATAATTCCATTGTCTTATAAGATTTAAAGATAACATTTTTCTTCATTAGGTTTTTTCATAATTAATTTTTGCCTCATTAATTACTTTATATAGACGTTTCACGTAATTTTTGTATTCTAACTAGATTTAATCACTTTTTGGCTCATTTCGCATTTTAATATATAATTGTTCTCTTTTAACACGATATAATTATTGCCTTGGAAATCCAGTCTTATCTCAAATTTCTTTTACGGTTCCTTATTTTTATTACGTTTTTAGACTTTATTAGGCAGTTTTGTAATTCACTTATAAGAAATGTTGTAGTTTCTTTCAGATCATGCATTGATTCTTTGTTCCAATTTTTATTCTGTATTATATATTCTGTAATTATAATAATATTATAATAAGTTTTACAATCTTATTTTTTCAAGATGATGGATTTTCATTTTCAAGAAAAGTACATAATGATCAGTAAACGGGTTTGAAAGTACACTCCGCATCAAAATTATCGCAACAAGTTTTTTCACAGAAAAATTGCCATTTTTTAAATGCTTGTAGCTCGGTCAATTTTCATCGTATGAAGATCATTTTTTTTGTATTGTAGGGAATTATGTGCACTTTGAGGAAAAAATAATGCCTAATAGCTGCGAGATAGTGCCACATTGCTATTTCTTAATCAGGCCTACCAACTTCTTTTTCTTAAACAACGCAATAGTTTGCACGTTTACCTGGATTACCAAAATTTTTTTTTCAAAAAACAACAAATACCACCTTAAAGTAGACTTTTTAACGAGTCTACCCTCTACGACTTTTTTTGACCGAGTTATGCCATTTTAAAGATCTTCCTATGTTTTAGTCAAATACCGCCAACATCAGCATTACCCGATGCGTACCGCGAGGAGGTTGTTGGTCGGACTTACGCATCATTGTGGCCCTGAAAAGGGCCGATTGTGTGAATTGTTTCTTACATTAGGGACCCCGCGGTCTGAATCCTCTACAAAACAAAAAAAGTTATCTCAATGCGATGAAAAGTGATCGAATTACAAGCATTAGAAAAATAGCCATGATTCAAATTTAATCAATTTTCATTGTAGTGAGATAATCTTTTTTGTTTTGTAGGGATTATGTGTTCTTTCAGGATAGCATGAATCCTAATAGCAACTACTACTAAATTATCAGGTTACATTTAAAACAAATTCGTGCCCCGATAGCTATCTTAAAACCTCATTAACAAAGAAACCACATTGCTATTCGTTTTTTTTTAAATTAACCCATGAAAAGTGTAACTTTATTTAAAATTACACATCTACATTTTCGGTACATTTAACAATGCATCTCCTTACTTTCGGTATAATTATCAACTCTACCAACAAATCAATTAAAAAATAAAGCAAAAATTTACGCCGGGATACTGGTCAAAAGTTAAGGCAAAAGCTCATTCAGCATTAATTTTCTATGCAGAGTACATAGCAACTAAAAATTTGGAGTCAAAAAATACTGCGGAAGTGACGAGCCGCGGGATCCCTAATGTAAGAAATGGTTCACACAATCGGCCCTTTTCAGGGCCACAATGATGCGTAAGTCCGACCAACAACCTCCTCGCGGTACGCATCGGGTAATGCTGATGTTGGCGGTATTTGACTAAAACATAGGAAGATCTTTATAATGGCATAACTCGGTCAAAAAAAGTCGTAGAGGGTAGACTTTTTTTTAAAATACTCGTTAAAAAGTCTACTTTAAGGTGGCATTCGTTGTTTTTTGAAAAAAAATTTTTGGTAATCCAGGTAAACGTGCAAACTATTGCGTTGTTTAAAACAAAGAAGTTGGTAGGCCTGATTAAGACATAGAAATGTGGCATTATCTCGCAGCTATTAGGCATTATTTTTTCCTCAAAATGCACATCATTCCCTACAAAACAAAAAAAAATGATCTCAATACGATGAAAATTGACCGAGCTACAAGCATTTAAAAAATGGCAATTTCTCTGTGAAAAATCTTGTTGTGATAATTTTCCATTATCTCCAGAATCATTAGGTCTAGTTGTGTTTATAAATTCGGGATAGAAATCTTTATAGCATATTGTTTAATAATTCTTCACTAAAAATGTCATCTTTCATAATGTTGATGTTAAAATCACTAACGATTAGATGGTTTTTATTATTTCTTTTATAATTAAAATTTTTTTTAAAAAATTGCTATTTTCAAAGCCATTTATCTCAAAATCTTTTGTTCTAAAAAACGTTAACAACTTATGTAC
Source organism: Theocolax elegans (assembly GCA_026168455.1). Lineage (NCBI taxonomy): Eukaryota > Metazoa > Arthropoda > Insecta > Hymenoptera > Cerocephalidae > Theocolax > Theocolax elegans. The sequence goes on from CM047427.1 coordinate 52,023,737, forward strand.
TTAGGTTATAGTTCTGAATTTTGAATTCTCGAAGAGATAGGACACCCGGAAATATTGATTATCAAAAAAGGCGACCACGCCACAATTGATTATGAAAAAAAACCAACACAATTTGAAAGGTATTACTTCAGTTTTAAAACTAGCGATTGAATGTTTTTTACCTTGCTTTTTACCAAAGTTATAGCATTTTTTGTGAAAAAAACGTTTTTTTAAAATGTCTATATTTTTAAAAGTAAGACAAGTAGAGAAAAAGTTTACAGAGATAAAAGATGCGATTTTACTCACAAAATATAAAATTGCAGGTTAACCGACGTGGTGACGGAATGGTAGGGACGCACTTCGGCCAATCGCGAAAGTTAAGCAGCGCTAAGCGCGGTTAGTACTTGGATGGGAGACCATTCTCGTACGGCTTTCGTGATCGGATAGGTGTTTTTTCACATTCCACAAGGCAAACGGGAGGTGTGGAACGTTCTGTTCCGATGTCATGGCCTACGCAATGTACCTTTGACACCCAAACAGAATATTTCGAAGACACTGAGCTCATCTAGGGTGAGGTTTTCCATGCTTCACAGGTTTCCGGGCAAATATAAGATGGTAGGGGATTAAAAAATGGTGGGGAAAAAGCACCCACACAGAGGTGGTGGATGACAGCCGTTGAAGTTCTCCAAGCGGGGACAAACAACAAAGTGCCTGTGCCAGTGAAAAATATAAAATTGCAGGTTAAAAGGAGATTTGAGCAGACACATTTTTTTTCTATTTTTTATCATATCTAAAAATTAAAGAATTTAAAAAATTTTTTTTAATATTGGTCTTACAAAAATGTATACTTTAAGTGAAATATAACATGAAAAAGCAGAATAATAATAATTTTAAAAAACTGCATCATCTTGAAACATAAATAAAAATTTTTCTAATTTTAGGTACGCTAAAAAATGGAAAAAAATTTTGTTCAAATCCCTTTTTAACCATTAACGCCAAACGACCAACATTTTTTTCTTTTCATAGTCATTATTTAATATTAAATCATGCGCTACCATAGTACTGATTAAAATGTATTATAATAATAATTTTAAAAAACTGCATCATCTTGAAACATAAATAAAAATTTTTCTAATTTTAGGTACGCTAAAAAATGGAAAAAAATTTTGTTCAAATCCCTTTTTAACCCATTAACGCCCAAACGACCAACATTTTTTTTCTTTTTTCATAGTCATTATTTAATATTTAAATCATGCGCTACCATAGTACTGATTTTTTTCGTTATAGTTTTGGATGTGTTCTTTCGAATGCCGTCGGTAAAATTGACTTAACCCTTTTTTGAAAAAAGTTATGATTTTTTTAATTAAAAAAAATACAGAAAATTAGTCGCTATTTTTTGATAATTAATTTTTTTTCATATTATAAAATGTATTTATAATAATAATTTTAAAAAACTGCATCATCTTGAAACATAAATAAAAATTTTTCTAATTTTAGGTACGCTAAAAAATGGAAAAAAATTTTGTTCAAATCCCTTTTTAACCCATTAACGCCCAAACGACCAACATTTTTTTTCTTTTTTCATAGTCACTTATTTAATATTTAAATCATGCGCTACCATAGTACTGATTTTTCGTTATAGTTTTGGATGTGTTCTTTCGAATGCCGTCGGTAAAATTGACTTAACCCGTTTTTGAAAAAAGTTATGATTTTTTAATTAAAAAAAATACAGAAAATTAGTCGCTATTTTTGATAATTAATTTTTAATTAAAAAAAATACAGAAAATTAGTCGCTATTTTTTGATAATTAATTTTTTTTCATATTATAAAATGTATTTATAATAATAATTTTAAAAAACTGCATCATCTTGAAACATAAATAAAAATTTTTCTAATTTTAGGTACGCTAAAAAATGGAAAAAAATTTTGTTCAAATCCCTTTTTAAACCCATTAACGCCCAAACGACCAACATTTTTTTTCTTTTTTCATAGTCATTATTTAATATTTAAATCATGCGCTACCATAGTACTGATTTTTTTCGTTATAGTTTGGATGTGTTCTTTCGAATGCCGTCGGTAAAATTGACTTAACCCTTTTTTGAAAAAAGTTATGATTTTTTTAATTAAAAAAAATACAGAAAATTAGTCGCTATTTTTTGATAATTAATTTTTTTTCATATTATAAAATGTATTTATAATAATAATTTTAAAAAACTGCATCATCTTGAAACATAAATAAAAATTTTTCTAATTTTAGGTACGCTAAAAAATGGAAAAAAATTTTGTTCAAATCCCTTTTTAACCCATTAACGCCCAAACGACCAACATTTTTTTTCTTTTTTCATAGTCATTATTTAATATTTAAATCATGCGCTACCATAGTACTGATTTTTTTCGTTATAGTTTTGGATGTGTTCTTTCGAATGCCGTCGGTAAAATTGACTTAACCCTTTTTTGAAAAAAGTTATGATTTTTTTAATTAAAAAAAATACAGAAAATTAGTCGCTATTTTTTGATAATTAATTTTTTTTCATATTATAAAATGTATTTAGATCGTTCGATTCATGAACAAAAGTGCATAAAATAGTTATACTTTGACCCTATATTTTTTGTATTTTATTCTAAGATAGTCAAAAATTTTGTTTTTAATGAAAATACACGAAAAATAACCAAATTTATTCAAAATGAAGTACTATGGTAGCGCATGATTTAAATATTAAATAATGACTATGAAAAAAGAAAAAAAATGTTGGTCGTTTGGGCGTTAATGGGTTAACATACAATTTTATAATCTGTGAGTAAAATCACATCTTTTTTCTCCAAAAAGTTTTTCTCTATCTGTCTTACTTTTAAAAATATAGCCATTTTAATAAAAACGCGTTTTTTCACAATAAATGTTACAACATTGGTAAAAAGTAAGTTAAAAATATGTTTAATTGCTCATTTTAAAGCAATTCTCTTTCAAACCCCGTTGGTTTTTTTTGAGCTATCATAACGGAAACTAAATCTGTAGCAGTTCAAAAAGGACCAGATTCTTTGGGACTTTTCATCTCTTTTTAATATTTCTAAAAAACTCAATTTTTAATTTTTTTAATTTGATAAAATCATTTTTCGAATATTTTAATCTGCTATTTCGAATGCCGTCGGGTTTTTTGGGCTACGACATTTTTCTGACGAGCAACAAAATGTGCCATATTTTATTCGCCATAAAAGATCGGCACGTTCGGTTGGTGAAATGGTCGTCCTCTAAGTGATAATAAAGCAACCCGCCACATCAAAACGAAATAATTATTATACAAAGCTTTAAAAAAGCATACATCCGGGTATAAATGTTATATGGTATTTTTTTTTTCTTTAATTAATAAAATTTGACTTTTAAATCTAATAATTAATTAGATAAGCAGTTTAATTTGAAAGTTAGTGTGTAAAATAAATATAACTAAATTAAGTAACTCAAACAATAAATAACACAGTCCCACAAAAAAAAGTCAAAGTACCAACGACCGGACCATGGTACTTGAACGTAATTTGGGTCGCTGATTCCGAATCCGGGGTCAGTTTGCCCCATCTGGTCGTGTTCAAGGTTAATTGAAGGTCAAAATATCAAAACTCAATAAAAATAGGCTAAAACCATCGTATCTAGAGGTTTTTGGGGTCGCTGATTCCAAACCCAAGGTTACTTAAACCCAATAACCTCAACATCGAGGTCATTTGAAGGTCAAATCATCGAAATTCATTAAAAAAGGCTGCAATCATTGTATTTTGGGTTTTTGTGGGTCGCTACATCCAAATCGGAGGTAATTACACCCCAATCAGGTTATGGTCAAGGTTAGTTGAAGGTCACGAACGTAAATAGAGTGATAAGATTATGTCATTTAGTAGGACAATGCAAAAAAGCAACAAAATATTTATAAAAATTGCAAGATTAAGAAAGAAAAAAAGAAACATGGTTGCAGAGAAAGAAGCATGGTTATGTTTCAAGAACGTAATTAAGAATTTTCTTGGAAATCATAAGAACCAGAATTACAAACAAATAGTACTAGATTTAGTAAATAGTTACAAAAATCAAGGCTGCTTAATGAATCTAAAATTACATTTTTTATATTCCCATGTAGATGAGTTTCCAGAAAACCTAGGTGATTACAGCGAAGAACAGGGAGAGAGATTTCACCAAGATATCAAGGAAATGGAGCGCAGTTATCAATGAAGATGGGAGTAGATCGTTTGACAATAAAATAGTTCGTTACCATAAAAAGGAGTAGTGGGCTTGCAATTTTTATGGATATTTTGTTGCTTTTTTGTATTGTCCTACTAAATGACTAATCTTATCACTCTATTTACGTCCGTGACCTTTAATTGACTTTGACCATAACCTGATTGGTGTGTAATTACCTCGGATTTGGATGTAGCGACTCAAAACAATCCCAAATACTACGTTGTAGCCTTTTTTAATAAATTTCTATGATTTGACCTTCAAATAACCTTGATCTTTAGGTTATTGGGTTTAAGTAACCTTGGGTTTGGAATCAGCGAGCCCAAAAAATCCTAGACACGATGGTTTTAGCCTATTTTTATTGAATTTTGATATTTTGTCCTTCAATTAACCTTGAACACAACCTCATGGGGGCAAGCTGACCCCGGATTCAAAATCAGCGACCCAAATTACGTATAAGTACCATGGTCCGGTCGTTGGTACTTTGACTATTTTTTTGTGGGGCTGTGTAATCAATGAATGTAGTCTTTAATGTCATATAAAAACAAAAATTCAGAAGTTTGCGCAAGGACGATTGATATTTACCACCGATGTAGTTAAGTGAAAACTACTTGACTCTCCTGCAACTGTTACTTTTTTCCTTAGAGTCTACTACTTTTTCAGAATTTAAGTACTGGCTTACATATAAAACACATATCAAGTAATAAATATCATTAGTGAATCATATTAGGTAACACTGTATAACAAACAAATATACGGTTCATGTATTGATGCTTACAGACTATTGTTTTTTTTTGTTTATTAATTTTTATAATTACTTGTGTTACTTCTACTCTTTTAATAATCGTGACAAAGTAATATTAGGCTCTGCAAAAGTATTTATTTTTTTACATTACAACTCATAAAAAACAAAAATAAAAAAATAAAAAATTTTAATCTGAGCGATAGCTAATACTAAAGCATACACACAAATGCACACACTTAAATACATAATTTCATACGCACATCTACGAAAAGTGGTATATAATTATTACACTAGTATGTATGCATCAAAAACTAATACTGATTATCAAGAATTAATCAACTTGAATAACATATTTGTGATAGAATCAACCAGGGTTGCCAGATGGCGGTTTTTTCTCCTTGTTGCTCTTGCTTAATAAACATCAATATACGTAAGAGAGAAAAGGAAAAAAAATCGCCAACTGGTCACTCTGGAATCAACTATTCACTCACAGTATTCTCATGCGTACATGAGTGCATGCGTGCGTGCGCATGCGCGTGTTTGTATGCTACTTTGTAATTATATCTATTCAACATACCAGAGGATCCCTTTGGAATATAACTACACGTCCGCCCTTATCACCTGTTGCTAGAAGATCGCCGTCGTGATTAAATTCGACACAGGAAATAATATCAGCTGAAATTAGTACAAATAATATTTTAGTAAATATTATATGGATTTACAATTAATGTGTATTATTTTCTTATATTTTATAAATGTGTGATATTATTAATTCACATAATAAATATCTATAATATTAATAATTTTATCAATATCTGTACAAATATAAAATATCTTTTAAAAATTTAAGCAATTTCTTTTAGTATTGGCTCTGCTTGAAAATATATATTTTAAAAAAATATGTTTACATATCTTTAACGAAGACTATTACTTCAGAATAGCAATTCAAAATAGGCGTCAATAGAATAAAACATTTCCATAATTCAAATAAAATAATTCATTCATTGATTTTGGGGATTACTGAACACGAATATGTGTATTACCTTTTAATAATAAATATAACATATTTTTATAATGATTCTCTTTTTGATACATGTACTTTAAATTGTTTCCATTGAGTCTTTAGACAATAGATTCACTGGAGCAAATATCAAAGCTGTAGCCTCATTCGGTGAGTGCTTGATTTTAAAGCAGAATATTAAAGTCACGCAGCTACTTACGAAGAGAGAAAGATATTTTTATCGTAAGCCATGACTAACATCGAATTAATTGAGTTATTATACGCTGCGTAAAGTACTTATTTTCTCAGAGAAATGAGAAATACGACTCATTATATGCCATGTATGTTGGGTCACTACTTTCAGTACTGTATCTGTCTATTTTATAAAAAAATTTCATCGGCGCAAGTAGTTTCAGAAACCCGTGGGTGCGCGGGCGCGCGCGTGTGTGTGTGTGTGTGTGCGTGCGTGTGCGTGTGTGTGTATAGGACCAGAGCCAGCGTCGCCAAAAGTGACTCCCCACTCGCGCGAAATTCAAAAATATGCCTTTTTTCGCTAAAAAAAGTATTGGAAAATAAATGATATTAATTTTTGATAAATCTTTTAGAATCAAAAGAAGAAAAGTTATAATGAAAAAATAATTTTTAATTACGGGAAAATAGCTTTTTTCGCGATTATCCAATGCAATGCTTTGCGGGGTTAATTATTTTATTTCAACCTAAAAACAGTTAAAACGCATCAAAATAGGTCACATATCGATTGTACAGTGACAAAGTAATGATTTTTGAAGTTAATTAATTGTTTAAATAAAAATAATATGTAATTATTAAAAATCTTTGTAGCGGCGCGATGACGCATCTGTTTTATCCGATCGACTTAGTTTTATCGGCGTCTGTTTTATCCTTATGTGACATGCGTCTTTGAATTACTGTTTTACTTTTTGTCTGATGGAGCACTTTTTTTAGAACGATCACCGTGGTTTTCGGTAACGAGGGTGGGCTCAATTTTCCAATTAAAACAGTAAAAGGTTTATGAATTTATATCGTAAAGCATAATAAATAAGAATTGTAGATAATTGCAGACTGAAATACTTGAAATTTGTACTAACTTAAAACTATAATTAACGCTTATATATTTAAATATATTAGTGTAATTATTTTATGATTTTACATTTCAAATTTCGTGTAAAAAGGCAAGAGCGTTAATATTTTCGTGCGGCATGATCAATACAAGCTTTATTGCGAACTTTATTGTATATATGTATATGCGTAGCCAAATGATTTTCGGATAGTTGGAAAAACAACGGGTAATCCGAAAATAGTAGGGTATCTGAACGTACTTCTATAGCCCGAATATTTTCGGGCTGTTACCATTGTCGGGTACCCGTGTATCAGACTCGAGTCGAATTTTTGTATCGGACTTATTATATAATAGTTATTTACACACTTAGGGAGTAAAAAAGGCGTTTATTCCCGGGATGAAAGTTGCTTAACTCGCTAAAGCCCCGGTAGTAATTCATCCAAGGGAATAATTAACTTTTATTCCCGAGTTGTATAAAACATTTTTCACCCTGATCATTTTATTCAACAACAATTGATTTATAAATTTCTAAATTTTTGCTTCATTTTTTTCTCTATTTAATTGAATATAACAAGTTTAATTTAGTATTTGTAGGAAAAGGCTAAAATAAATGTTGTAAGAAAAAAATAAGTCTACGATGAATGAACTGGGTATAAGGAAAATAAAATGGATTTACGGGGAACAAAGTGAGTCTACGTGGAATAAAATGTAGTTTTGTTCCTTTCAAAGAGGTCAATAAAGATGGATTTTTAGATGATAGGGTGAAAATGTTTTATTATTATTTTATTTTACAAATTTATTTTGTTTATATTCTTTTTCGAATACCGACGTTAAAAGGGCGTAGTTCGTATCACTATGAAACGAATCAAACATGAAAATGTTTTAAGTAAGTGCTGATATCTTAGAATCAAATCATCTGATTTTGAGCTTCAACGTCTCATTTTTTTTTAATATTTTTTAATTCTTTACAGCAATATACAGATTTTGTGTTCTCACAAATTGGTTTTGTTAATTAGCAAGTTTTCCTGGTATATGGCGTCATAATTTTGTAAACATTGGATGTAAGTGAGTTGTTTTAATTATAATAAATTTTTTTGAAAAGATTTGTAAAAATTGTTATCAGCGATTGAGACAAAAATAAGAAAAAAACTAGTCAAACGTCGAAACAGCGTATTCAATTACGACATGTTCAATAATTAATAGTAATTTATAACTATTTATTAGATTTTTACAGTGTTTCAATAATAATATACACTAATAAATATCCATTGTCAATCCAGTTAAAAAAATTCATAACGAGATTCATGATTAGATGGAAACAAATACAAATTAGAAAGATCTACTGATTTCAATCCAAAAATTGAACCCATCATATTAAACTGAAAACAGAAAATAAAACGCTATTATTATATTTATACGGGTTCCCGGTAGCCAAGTGGTAAGGCAACTGCCCGGTAAGCACGAGACCGTCGGTTCGATCCCGACCTGGGGACGTTGATTTTTTTCTTTCTCGATCTATCCTTAATTAATTTTCTAATATTTCTGGCAACATTTAAGACTTAGCGATATGCAAGTAAGTTGCTAATAAAAGAGGGTTTTGTGCAATATTTGAAAAAATATTGAGCAACACAAATTAGTTCGGAAATACCGATTAAAATTTATATAATACTTTGTAATAAATACATGCACGGGCGATTTAGAGTCAAAATTTAAAACGCTATTATTATTTTTTAATCTAGTTTGTGCCACTTTGGTACTTCCTAACGACGTAATGGGTCTGAAGTTTAAAACTTTGAACCGCAACGAATAAGCTAAAATTTGCCACAAAACATTAATGTTCATTAAAAAATAACATATTCAAGACCACTTCTCGTTGTTTACCTTGTCAAAATTATTGTCCCAGTCTTGTATTTGACTCTTTGTGAATCTGTCACCAAAAACAATTTTTTCATGGAATCTCACATCTCGACTTTCATAAAATCTATTCTCATCTGGTTTGAACAAGACATAACCGGTGGCTTTGTATCCAACAAGAAAACTTGGGATTGCAATCTGTCTAAACTTAGGACCTATCTTTCTCTGAATCTTTATACAAGCCATGCAACCAAAACGCCTAAATTCTTTTTAAATTCACGGTATAATTTGGGTTGAATTTTTCCAAAGGAGAAACCATCTCATTTGACTTGTGCGGAGTTCTATTGTAAGCATAAACAGCAGCACCCAAAGCCAAGTCCCTCATATTTTCTGGAAATTTAGAATCAAACATTAGCGCTCTTACTTTCTTCTGAATAGTCTGATTGAATCTCTCAGCCACTCCATTGTGCTGAGAAGTATCAGGACATGCCAACTACAGTTCAGCTCCGAGTTTTTCGAGTACTTTAATTATATCGCCTCCCGTAAATTCTGTGCCCTAATCTGATCTTAAATAACAGACTTTCGCGTCTCGTCCAAGTAAATTTCTCGAAGTTTTAACAAAGTGATCAAGACACGATCCTGCATCATTTACAAATTTCATGGAATATGCCTGAGCTAATCGGGAATAATCATCTACAAATACAGAAATAAAGCGATATCCCTTTGGGTGTGATTTCGGACTTATCGGGCCCATTATGACCAAATGAATTATTTGTAATTGAGCAGATGCTCTCATCCTCGTCTCATTGAAAGGCAATCTGTTCATTTTAGTCATTCTGCACACTTCGCATTCAAGCACGGAATTATCAAATTTTTACATCACTTAATTCCTTAAAATCAGGAAATCTCTTCTGCAAGTTTCTCAGATAATTTAAAAAGGCATGACCCATTCTCACATGCCATAACATTGACTTATTCGATTGGACAGGTAAATCTGTGTCGCTATCAATTTCTTTTTCACATCTCTTTTTTTTCATCAGGATTTATAGTTATATCGTTAGGGTTATGCAGTTTTCTATCTGTCACTGTTATTTCAAAGCTTGAACCGACTTTCAACACGCCACTTTTATTCTTAATTTCCGACTGGGATTCAATTCCTTGGATTTCATTTAATTTTTACATCAGGAGTCCGTTTAATTTTGCTTCTGGTTAGAAGGTACGCAATTGGTGTACGATTGAATTTTTGCGAACTTGATTTTAAACTATCGCTTCGCTTTTCTATTTCGACTTCAATCAACCAGTATGGTTTCTCGTATATTCCAGTCAGAAAAGTTTAATTCGAAATGGAATAAATATCTCTACTCTCTTATTATCCAAATAAATGCCTAGTCCCTTGTCTACAAGTTTTCCTAAGGATAGCAAATTTTCCGACAATGATTCCGCGCAAATCACATTATTTAAGGTTAAAATTCTATTAGTTCCCGTTTTAATATCTACGCATCCCGCTCCCCCCGATTTTAAGCTTGCCTCTGGAATTTTGTTTGCGCATCTCTCACATTTCTCTCATCACTTCCAAATTATCTTTTGTAACCAAGAGTTCGATTCTCTTGGTTGAATCTCGCATACCTTATAATACCGCGTCCTCTTCCACGTCTCTCGTTGCTCGCATCTCTTGTGCTGGGATTTGGGCAATTCTCGGCCTTATGGTCCCGTGATAATTGCCTACAATTGTAGCACAATTTTTCTCCCGAGTTTTTCCTGGGACAGTCACGACTAATATGCCCATATGCGTGACACTCGTAGCAACGCATCCCTTCCATTTGTGTGGCAGCCAGAGCTACTCTAGGCTCTACACTAGTGCTCACTGTCGCACCTCCGCTTCCCTTCCTCATCGCTTCATGCTGTAAAAGAAATGTTTTTAATTGATATAGTTTAGATCCTTACCCGTCGCGTTTTTGTTCACAAATTAAGTTCGTGAATCTGTGGCACTTCTCGTACTATTGCATTATAAAGGCATCACGAAACTCAGATTCAGCAAACGGCTGAGTACAAGGAATATTATTATGTGTTCTTATTATCTCATCAAATTTATCAACGAAAACTGACACTCTCTCTTTACGATTGAACACCAAAGAATACAACTGTTTCCTTTAAGTTAACAGACGATAAACTAAATTCACATCTCTAACTCTCTTATTATCCAAATAAATGCCTAGTCCCTTGTCTACAAATTTTCCTAAGGATAGCAAATTTTCCGACAATGATTCCGCGCAAATCACATTATTTAAGGTTAAAATTCTATTATTTCCCGTTTTAATATCTACGCATCCCGCTCCCTCCGATTTTAAGCTCGCCTCTGGAATTTTGTTTGCGCATCTCTCACATTTCTCTCATCACTTCCAAATTGTCTTTTGTAACCAAGAGTTCGATTCTCTTGGTTAAATCTCGCATACCTTATAATACCGCGTCCTCTTCCACGTCTCTCGTTGCTCGCATCTCTTGTGCTGGGATTTGGGCAATTCTCGGCCTTATGGTCCCGTGATAATTGCCTACAATTGTAGCACAATTTTTCTCCCGAGTTTTTCCTGGGACAGTCACGACTAATATGCCCATATGCGTGACACTCGTAGCAACGCATCCCTTCTATTTGTGCGGCAGCCAGAGCTACTCTAGGCTCCACACTAGTGCTCACTGTCGCACCTCCGCTTCCCTTCCTCATCGCTTCATGCTGTAAAAGAAATGTTTTTAATTGATTATAGTTTAGATCCTTACCCGTCGCGTTTTTGTTCACAAAATTAAGTTCGTGAATCTGTGGCACTTCTCGTACTATTGCATTATAAAAGGCATCACGAAACTCAGATTCAGCAAACGGCTGAGTACAAGGAATATTATTATGTGTTCTTATTATCTCATCAAATTTATCAACGAAAACTGACACTCTCTCTTTACGATTGAACACCAAAGAATACAACTGTTTCCTTAAGTTAACAGACGATAAACTACATTCACATCTCTTAATTTCCTTAATTTTTTCCAGCACCTCTTTCGGATCTTTAATATCAATTAATTTGGCATGATAATTTTGATCGATATGATTTATTAAAATGTCTCTGACTTTAAACTGATCTCGCGTTAACATTTCTCTTTCGGTCGCGTCTCGTTTTTCAGAGTCTTCATCAATAATGTACATTAAATCCAAGGCAATTAATTCCGAAGTAAAGTAATCAATAAACAGTTCGTATTTCATTTGTACCGATAATTTATAATCTCTCTTTGTACTCGAATCTTTCACATTCAGTAATTTAATCGCGTCTTTAAACTCACTCATGTCATTCGATTTGTTAAAAATTTTAGTTTCCGAATTATTTTCTTTCTCTACTTCTGATCTAATTAATTTTATTATATCCGCTTTCGATATAACGTAATGCCCCGAATTTTCGGTCGAATTATGTGCAATTTGTTCAAAATCATTTTCATTCTTATCATAAAATTCATCTCTTACTTCTTTCATTTCCCTTAACACCTCTCGTCCTTCACGAATGCATCCTCTCATCTCCGAATACATTCGTCTCATCTCATCATTGAGGTTTCGCTTCTCATCAATATTTTCTCTCAAGTTGTTTTGTTGTGTTATGTCGCGTCCCGTCATTGAATCAAAGAAATTGTTTATGTCCGTGACCACATGTCTACCCGGATCATCAAATTCGCAACAGGTTGCATTTTCTCCTCAATAATTTGAGTGACTCTTTCCATCACATTTCTCGTCTCATCCATCTCATCTGAAAAATCATCTGTTTTAATATTAGGCAATTTAGTTTTGTTTTTAATTCGCATGCTTATGTTGCATTTTCCATCAGCAATAATCAACGGCGCATTTTTATTTAACACATTCGCTTCTCTGAAATTTCGCTTCTTGTTTATTATCGAATCTCGTTTATAGCTCATCTCAGAGTCCGTTTCGCATTCAATATCTCTGCCCATCTCTTTACCCTTTACGTCCACGTCTCTCAGGTCGACCTCAAACGCATCATCGTTCAACTCATCGCTTGTAATACCCATCTCTTTCGCATCATTCAAATCCCATTCAATCATTTCAGATTTTACTAAATTACCTAATTCGGTAGAGGGGTAAGTAATTAGCTAGTTTTTGACCGGAATGGTCAGTACTTCCCTTGTATTGCGCCTAGCCTTGATTGCTTCAGATACCACTCGAATCTGATCTCCTGATAGGTGATCCATATCTGGAAAACATGTATCGCAATCAGCTGATGGTTCAACCTCTCGAACACAAAGCTGTTAAACCATCAGCGAATGTAGCCAACTAACACTTGAACACAAAGTGTAGCCAACCACATCCCCACTAATGCACTGCGAGAACGTACGACGCCTGCAGCACATCAGCAGACCAGCTGTGCCGATGAATGCAACTTTTAAAACACTTTAATAATTATTATTTATTATGTACACAGGGTACATGTGAATCCGGATTCTGTTGTGAAAATTATTTACTTTTCAAGAAGGTCTAGACCAACCTTCTGCACGGGGAAACTCTTCTCATGTCAATTCTCATTTTAAAAAGCGCATCACTTTGTTAACGTTAACTTTTACTTAATATCCTTTTAAAGTTGCTTAGACATTTGTTGGACCGATATTGTATCGCATGCGGTACGAGAAAGAGGAAAAAGAAAAGAAAGGAAAAGGAAGAACAGCTGATCTGAATTTAGCGCGCAAGATCCTGCCTATCTAGCTTTTCGTCTACCATACTTCGCGCTTCTTTGCCTCGAGAACGCCCCGCTCCGCGCTCATCTAGTCTCGCTCGTTTCCCTACTACGTAAGTACGCGTCTCCGCTCTCTTCCCCACTTCGCGCGCGCCCGAACTCGCGCTTCTCCGGTACTCGCCCATCTCTCTCTTTCTCGAGTGTTCACGAGCGCGTTCGGCCGCTCCCGCCTTGCCCTCTCCTTCTTACTCGCATTCACGCTCTCCTTCTCACTCGCACTCTCGCTCTGCTATTCCTACTTCGTCGCTCACGTGTTCCCGCCGCATGCAATACCCAGTACAAACAAATGCCGCGCTCTGACCTTTCCAAGGTCCTGTTCCACGAATTTTTCGGACAAAAGACAAACGTGTCTATGAACATTTTTTTTTTTTTTTTTTTCGCATCACACTCACAATTTTTCGCATCTAGGCTTTTCTCATCGCATCAACCCAAGATTAATAATAGATTAATAAATAAATTAATAAAATTAATAAACTGAATACCGGCCGGTGAATTAGCATAACATGTCTGTCTAAGATCGCATCGCACAACGATATCGTTTTAAATACAAATCACCGCGTCGCTATCAAATCGATTTTCACTTCACTTTATTAAGAATTTTCACATACCCTTGGTGATGCTGCTCGTCGCCTTCTCTCCTTCTTCTGATATCCTGGTTATGCACGTCTCTTACCTAAAAGAAATGGAAGCGGTGGTGGGCCGATAACCTGATGGATGATGGGTGGTGGCTAGCAATAAAAACACGCCTCACTACACTTCACTTTATCGTTATTTAATATAAAATAGTAAAACAATAAAAGTACCAAGCAATATAATCCATATCTCGCGGACGCGCCGAAACGATCAACACAGATCGGTAGCTGAGTAGGGAGTAAGTCCTCCGACTAACACCGTGTGTCGCAACGGTATAATGAGTGGAGGGGGAACTCGACCTAAGGGTCCGATCGCAACTCCATCAAAAATAATAATAAAACATTTTCACTCTATCATCTAAAAATTTTTTTTTAAGAAAACTCCGTAATTTAGCGATTTTTCGTAATTATGTAATTTAAAGGGTGGTTATACAACCCCTCAATAACGACAAATAAATTTTTTATGTATATAGTTTTTTTATTAGGGCATTTTGAGCCGAAGTTTTTGTGAATGTTGTGCGCCACGCTGCACATTTACCCTTTTGTTTCTCGCACCACCGAAGATAGCCCGTCGCGTCTCCCGACACCTAATTTTTAACAGGTTATTTATTATTTTTCTCTTATTAAGTTTTATTATCAGCTTTACTAACATTAATTAAAAATTGCCGAAATACGAGATGAAATTTTATTAAAAAATTATCAAATTATCATAATATTATTATTTTAAGGCTAGCTCAAGTTCACTGCTTCAAGTCTTTTATCAACAGATGAACGAGCAAAGAGGCGTGGGCGACAGAACATAGCTATGCGTACAGCAAAAACGAAAGATTACAAAATATATTTCACGCAGACAAATAATTTCATTATCGCTAATCTTAAATCATTTACTTAATATATGATATGTATGCATTTTAAACATGAGATAATAAAAGTTTTTATTCTCTTTGTAGTTAATATTTGAATTCAATTATGTATTGAATACTATATGGGCAATAAATAGTTTTACTGTAAATTCGTAATACATGTGTCATATATTGGACAATATGAAAAGTACATAGTGAATAAATTTGATAATAAAATAATATCTAGTCCGTGTAACATAAAGTCTAGATGAAGGCTGCATACAGTCTAGGAATAATCTAGATATAGTCTGTCTCTACTGCGAATTAAGTTTATTTGCACCATATAGTTACTAACGATCGACATTCTTAGAAATCGTAGATTTGAACATTGTAATATTCATTCAGATGATCGAAAAAGTAAGTTCATTCGCGATACTATCGACTTGATGTAATAAACAATCATCTATTCATCGGTAGTATAGATAATTCTGTAAATGTTATAAATGATTTTTATTATTTAGTCAGATTGATAACTATAAAACCTAATTTATGGTTAAAAACAAAAAACATTAGTAAAATATATAAGGATATAAAATTTATTTGATTTTATAAGCGGTACAAATAAATATAATAAACTGTGAATATATCTATTTGTTTTAAAAATCTGACTCTAAAAGTGTTTCTTTTTAAAAAAAAGTCTAATTAGCGTGGACTACACTTGGATATTGTGTCCTTTATGAAAGACGCCCGAGATTTGTTTGAAGAGAAGATTAACAAACAAATCTCTTCCAAAAGAAAATCCCGAAACATTCCATACTAATATGGCTCCATGGAAAGATGTAAGAGTAGAAGAATTGCAAATTTTTCTTCCTGTAACTATCAACATGAGCCATGTTCGTAAGTGTAATGTCAAAGATTATTAGAGTATGATCCTCTATTATCCACTCCAATATTCAGAAAATATATGACCCGTAATAGATATCTCCAAATTATACGTTTTCTGCATTTTGAAAATAATAGGGACAATGCATCGCTCTACAAGAACCACCCTCTGAGGAAAATTTAACCTGTAATAGAGTTTCTAAATCTGAAATTTTCCTCTACTTTGCATCCTGGGAAAAACCTTTGCATTGATGAAAGTTTGATGCTGTAGAAAGGAAGATTGAAATTCAAACAATATTTACCTTTGAAAAGACACAGGTTTGGTATAAAATTTTTCGAATTGGTTGATTGTGAGACTGGATTCCCATTACGATTCATTATCTGTACAGGAGCTGATATAGATTATGAAAAATTTTATTTGAGAATCTCTGGAGATATAGTAGTTGATTCCCTAACACCATATTTCAACAAAGGTCACGTTATTTTCATAGATAATTGGTACTCGTCTCCTCAACTTGCTAATTTTCTCCATGACAAAGATACTGGTCTATATGGGACCGTGAAGAAAACCAGAAAATGAATGCCCAAGCTTGTCAGTAAGTTGAACTGAGGTGAAATTGAAATAGCCCATACCGATTCTTGGTTAGCAATAAATTGAATGGACAAGAAAGAAGTTTACATGATAACAACAGTCTATGAAGTTGGTTACGCAAGTACAAGGAAGAAACATTGGAGTACTAATAAAGATATTATAAAACCAATAGTGGGCTACAATAAAAATATGGGAGGGATTGACAACATAGACAGACAACTTCCATTGGCAGAAACGATTAGAAAATCTACTAAATGGTATCGAAAACTTTTTTTCCACTTACTTGATTTTGTTCTGGTAAATTCTCATGCATTACACAAAATAAAAAGTACCACTAACAAAAAGATTTCTTATCCTGATTTTCGTTTAGAAGTGGTAAGAGGCTTACTGGAGATAAATTCTGATGACTTGCGTCATTCATGTCAGTCGAATGACTCTCGACTTACTGAGATATCTATATCTCACGAATAAAACCAGACATCGAAGCACTTATGAATGTAAAACTTGTCAAGTTGTTCTATGTATAGATCCGTGTTTTGAAACTTATAACACCAAAGAAGTCTTACCTTGATCAAGTTGGAAATAATTATAAAAAATAAAAGAAAGTCATAAAGTCAGATTCTATTGATAGATTCATAAAGATCTTAGAAGAGCAATGTGAGAAAAATACAAAATAGACTTCTGACAAAATGGAAAAATGCATAAATAAAATAGGAAAACATCGAAAATAAAAAAAAAGAAAAAAGACGTTACATTACTCTCTATGTCCACGTTGTTAGCTGTGGGTAAAGCAGGAGAGTAGAAGGCCTAAAAACTCCACATTTCTAAAAAAAAAGCACGAATCAAAACATATAAATCCTGAGATAATTATGTCTATTTACAATCAAACAGGTGTCAGATTCAGATGTAGCATCTCGGGATACTCTTAGATATAATTTCTGTTCGAATATATATGATACTTTCTGCATCTGACCTTGAAGTGACCTTGTCTGACCTTAAATGACCGTGATTATGAGTAGTTATGACCGATCAGACTCCAGATGTGGATTCGGCACCTCGTAAAACATTTGGATATCATTTTATTTTGAATATATATATATATATTATTTTCTGAATTTGACCATGAATTGACCTTGTATGACCTCGAATGACCGTGATCATGACCAGTTATGACCGATTAAACTTCAGATTCGAAATATGATGAAAAAAATTACAATAAATATCGACTAAATTATTATTATCTTTAAGAATTTTAACAACAATTGACGAGTAGCTACAAATTTATATATAACAAATATAAATTGAACTTGAGAAAATTTAAAGCAATCTGTGATAATTTCACAAATCTAGATTTTATCGAATTTTTATAAATATTAACAAAAATTGTAAATTTAAAAAAAATTTTTTTAAATTTTATTGACGGAATTTTCAAATTTTATCTATTGGTAAATAATACACGAGGATTAATATTCAAATTTTCTTGACATGTCTGTCATATGGACTGTCAAGGTGACATGATGCAGGCATATAATGTGTGTCTCGAAAATTTGAAAAGTATTGCTTTACAAAACCGTCTGTAATATGACTAGCACATTTTGTTTTTATTTATATATTATTTTGGTTTTAAGAATTTTTATCATTGACTGCTTTTTGCTTAATTAGTGTTATCTGTGTTGTATTAAATCATTTATTTATTTATATATTTTTAACGGTAAGCGAGTTACCGATCAGGTGAGTAACCGGAAAGAGTATCGAGAGTGATACGCGCGCGAGGAACGCGCGCAAGTATCGTGCGCGAGGGGATTAACGAGATGGAGTTCGCGCGCGCACAGCAACACCAACGTGTTGATGACCGGTGTGAATCTTTTTACGTGATAAAAGAGCTTAAGGACTGGTGCGTTTCGTGTGTGGGTGTGAGATACTTCTCCCCACCAACCTCCACGTCGGCGTGCGGAGCAGTACGTCCCACAGCAAGGGAAAGAAGGAAGCCAGGAATCGGCAGCCTTCCCGTCCGTTGGAGTGAGAGAGAGATAATCCTTAGGCCAAGCTATCTCTCCGTGGCCCAGCCTTTTCCCGTTTAGACAAGATATCTAGATTCGCGGTAAGTGGTGCACGTTTAGACCCGCGTGTCTAGTTAATATTTTTGTACCCCGATTTTCCTGGTACGGTCCAGGTGAGGAAGCGTTCCTCTTTTCCCCCTCTCGTGACAAATCCCGCCCGCATAGATAGGTCGGTGGTTCGCGGGAGCCACTTCACGAGAGAAGGCGAGCGTGACGTAGGAAGCTTCTACGTCAGAGCTCCCTACGTCAGAGATACATACGTCACACGGTGTGATGTATAGCCATCAAGTTAAGCAGCCGATCATTCCCGGATCGGTTGCTCATAACTCGACAGTTAATAGGTTTTAACTAATTGTTTTCGCGCTGACCTCGGGGGTAGTCATCGGTACGACTCCCCTTAAATTGTTGTTGTTGATTTATTATAGTTAAATTATTTATTTAATAAATTAACTCGGCGAGCTGATCTTTCTCGTCGATTAACTTAATATCTCAATAGTTGATAACATTTTACCGGTCAACGTCCTCTCCCACGAATACCGCCCTCTCCGGTGTTTATCATAGTTGGCAATTTTGGGCATAGGGCCCAACACACGGTATCTAAGTCAAACGAGGAGTTTGACGTTGTTAACGGCATTGCACGGGAATCAAAGCGATTCCCGGCCGCATCGTGGGACTGCACACTTAAGATTGGTAAGTTGGGACAAATTGGGCCAAACCGGGGGCCTTACATTTCCCCAGTACCCACCCCGTTACAATTTATTTCGAAAAATTTATGATGTTATATATAAAGGATTCAGAGAAGAAATGTATAGTAACGAACCTCAGTCTTTGGGCAAATTTAACATGAAAATATTTGTTTTGCTATTGCTTTTGTTTTCAATTATAGAGCGAGACATTAAAAATACTATGGAAATTATACGTAATGCCAAATATGTGCAATAATTGACCAAATTGTAAGTAAATCTATATGCATTCAATTAGAAAAGTGTAGAACGTTGCATATAAATGATTGATTTAATAAAGGTATAGCCTGATGAGGATGAAGGACTTCCATCGAAACGTTGCCAATTAAATAATTACTCGGCTTGTTCACCAAAAATAGAAATTAAAATATTTTCCTATGGTTCAAAACTCAATTGTAAATAATTCATCCGTGGTAGATGTTTACGATTCCTCTATTCGGAAGAGAAACTGCAGAAACATGAAATTGATTGCAGTCAAATTTACAAGTGTAATGATTATATTGCCTACGTCGAAGAAAAACCTCCTATCGTTCAAGAATTTTAGAAATCAGTTATAGGTGCCGTTCGTGATTTACGCCGATTTCGAGTGTTTACTTGAACCTGTGGAAGGTGACGTCCGCGCATTTCAGCAGCATCAAGCCTACAGCATACGTTATTATTTAAAGTGTAGTTTCGACGATTCGAGATCGATTCGAGAGTTAAGTTGGAATAGTTACACAACGCTCCTCAACCAATGTGACTTACTTCTGTGGAAGCACAGCAGTTTGAAAAGGTTAGTTCCTGCCACATATGTGGAAAAGAATTTTCCAAAGATCAAAGGAAAGCTTGTGATCATTGTCACTTAACTGGTAAATCTAGAGAAATAGCGCTCGAAGGCTGTAATATAAAATTCAAGCACGCAAGATTTATACGAGTCGTATTCCATAATTTAACTGGATACGATTCTCGTTTTACCATTAAAGACTTTGCATCTTTCACAAATCTAAAGGGACGTGTGCACTTGATTCCTGAAAATAAACAACGATATATTTCCTTTACGAAATATATCGAAAAAAGTGAGATACATTTTAGATTTATCGACTCATTCATTTCATCTCGACATTATGATCTCAGTATTTATGAAGGAAGATGGCTACACTTCCCAACAGATAAAGCTGCTACTTTGAAAATGTGTATTTCCTTACACACTAAACCAAAAAGTTTAAAAACTGCACTTTAAAAGTATGAAAAGGTCACTTTACTCTTTTCGAAAAGTGTAAGTTAGTAAAATTGCTCTTTTGAAAAGAGTAAACAACTAAATTTACTTTTCTAAAGCATAAAATCCAATATTTACTGTATTAAAAAGTATACATTTTCGAAAATTAATTTCTAAGAAAAAAATAGTAGATTTTATACTTTAGCTAAAGTGTAAATTGCGATTATTACTCTTTTGAAAAGTATAAATTGATGGACGTTAATTTCAAAAGAGTAAATAAATATTAAATTGTATATATATATAACAGTAGTAGTAAAGATTAGGTATTTTATTTTTATTTTTTTATTTTTATTTATAATTTTTATTTATAAATTACAATTAAAAAAGAATAAACCTTTTTATATCAATAAACACATTTTAATCACAAACTATTTAATCAAACATAACCTATCTCTAAGCTCCCAAATGGGGCGCAATTTAAATATAAGTTCGGATTGTTTGTTATTGAATTGTCTCGGTAGCCGTGAGTGTTCAGGTACATGGTACGTGTTTGCATCGTGCGATTACGGTCAGAGCATGGGTTCGAATCCCGATGATAATTTTTTATGAGTACAATTTTTATTTACTATTTTAATTATAATACTTGATTTAGAAAATCTATTTGTCCTTTAAAATTTAAAATTTATAATAATTATCTTTTTCATTAATATACAAATTAATAAATAATAGTAAACTACAATGCCATAATGTAAATGCAGATAGAAAAAAAATGCAAAACAGTAATGAATATTCAATAAGAATTAAGAAATATTTATTTACTCTTTCGGAATTAACGTCCAATAATTTATACTTTTCAAAAGAGTAAATTAATCCAATATTAATCCAAATTAAAATATCGCAATTTACACTTTAGCTTAAGTATAAAATCCACTATTTACTCCTTAGAAATTAATGTTCGAAAATGTATACTTTTCAATAGAGTAAATATTGGATTTTATACTTTAGAAAAGTATAAATAGTGACTTTACACGTTATCAAAGTAGAAAATTTCAGATTAACCCTTTTTAAAGTGTAAATTTAGTTGATTACTATCTTCAAAAGAGCAATTTACTCTTAGTTTCTCTCAGTTAGTAACGTACTCTTTTCAAAAAGATTAAAGAGACCTTTTTATACTTTTATGATACAGTTTTTACACTTTTTAGTTTAGAGTGTACCATTACGTAATTCGATTTGAAAAATTAATGGAGAAAGAACTTCCGTGTCAAGTGGATTTTTTAGTAAATTATACAACAGTGGCATCGCGGACTTAAAGTATGAACATGCTGTAAATGTTTGGAACGTACTCAGCATCGAAACACTAGGTAAATATTCCGATTTGTACTTGAAATCGGACGTGTTTCAAAATTTCTGAAAGACTTGTATGTACGTGTATGGACTTGATCCTGCCCACTACTATACTACTCCAGGTTTGACGTGGGACGCAATGTCAAAATATATACAAGTAGAATTAGAACTACTTATCAACGAAGATATGCTGTTGATCGTAGAGCGTGAAATGAGAGGAGGTATTAGCCAATGTTGCAACAGGTATGCAACGGCTAATAACCATTTCATGGCTAAAAACTTTAAAAGTCATGAAGAAGAATCCTATCTGATGTACATGACACAGCATTTACCGTATGGCCATTTCAAATGGATCATCGAGAACATCTAGCTCTACCTGACTCGAAACATAAAAACCTGTTGACTACGTTGTATAGTAAGCAAAGATATATTATACACTATCGATCCTTTAAACAAGCCCTTGCGCACGGGCTAGTTTTGAAGAAAATACATCGAGTGCTGCTATATCGACAAGTCCGTGGTTGAAGTCGTACGTGAACTTAAACACCGAGAAGAGGCAAAATGTGACGAATGTGTTTGAGAAACTTTCCTTCAAGTTGCTGATCAACGCCGTCTACGGGAAGACGATGGAAAACGAGCGGAAGTGATTGTATGTGAAGCTCGTCAACAAGTGGACCGGTCGTTACGGTGCAGGAGCCTTAATTGCAAAGTCAAATTTCCACAGCTGCTCAATGTTCGAGGAAAATCTGGTCGCAATACAACTGACGCGAACAGTGATCAGCATCAACAAACCTGTATATGTCAGTTTGTCAGTTAATAATATGCGATACTCTACTGACCTCCATTCGCATCATTCGCTATGACGTTCTAGATTCACTGATTTATCAAGCTAATCAGGTGATGCACCCGTCCCAGATCTACCCAATCAATCCAACCATCAGCTTTTCGTCCAATAAGCACAAGCCCCTTTTCCCCTATTGCACTCGTACGTAGACCAGTCAGCCGAGCAGATACGCCACCGCAAAGCAATGCAGAATCCGAAATAGTGACCCAAGAGAGAAAAGTCAACCAGGCAAACGAAAACAGAAATAACCTCAGAAGCAGCACACAATTGAGCAGTGTACATCGGAATGTACCAAGTGTCCATTGGGAAGACGATGGAATTGCAGAACCCAACGTCCCAAGAGAAAAGACACAAAATAAGGGCAAAGACCTTGAAAATAAATACGATGAACAATTCAGACGATTGGAGCAGCAAATACAGCAAATGCAGCAGTTATACAGCAAACTAATCGAAATAAACAGCATTTAGCAAAGTATCCAGCAGCAAAAAAGACAGCATGGCAGTTCACCAGTACATCAGGAGAACAATGAAACGTACTCAATTCCAAATAACCCACACATACAGCCACAGCAAAGTACGTTTAATCCAGCATTTAGGTATCGCCGTTCGTACTAAACTTGCCAACAAGATGCTACCTTTATAAGAGAGAAAAGGACAGCACAGATATTCTCACGCCACCATATCCAATGTAAGGGAGCGAAAAAGAATGCTCAGGAGACATTCTTATCAAATCTTGAGGAATGTAGAGAAAATTATGGTCTCTCGACTCAGGATATATTTAAAGCTTTGCCATCAGTCTTAGATGACGAAGCATGGGAATGGTTTAGACGTGAGAAAAGCAGCTGGAAGGATTATTTAGATTTTGTAGATGCACTGAGACTACAATATGGGACAGAGGAAACGCAGAGTTATCTTAGACAAGCTATTGAAAATCGTACACAAGGACCTAATGAGGATATTTCCACATACCTCACCAAGCTAAGAGGCATGCTAGACCAGGTCAAGCCAACAATACCTCAATCCGAACAGTTGGATAGAGCGTATAGGAACCTGCACCCTAGCTATAGATCGAAACTCGAAAGACACCATTTCGATAAGTTTATGCAGCTGCAGCGACTTGGTAAAAAGGAGGAAGCAAGACGTTTGATGGATGAAATGTACAAACCTCCACCAGTTATTCAAAATTACGGCCTAGCAAAGTATGCATACGTTGATCCTATGCAAACGAAAACTCGCAAATTAGCAGCAGTTTTCTCAGAGCCGAGAGAAATATTGTAGTAGCCGCAAAGTCCATAGCACCCATAGCCTCTAACCCACAAAAGAAAATACAGCACCAGTACCCATGGAAGCCGAACAGCCCCCAAGCAGCGAGAAAATATACAGCACCCATTAAGCAAGAGTCTAAGCAGCAGTACAGCAAAGCTGTAAAGAATAACAAAAATAGCAGTTATTGGCAGCAAGCACAGGAAACTAAACAAAGGGCTGAATCACCAAAGAAACAGGAATTCAAGCCAAATAAATTTAGCACGCCAAACTACGTAGAGCAAAAGCCAATTCACCCAAGAAAATTTAAAGAGCCTTGCTATAGGTATAATAAACTTGGGCATTGGATAGCAGAATGTCCAGAACCTGCAACCTGTCGTAATTGCGGTGCTCAGGGCACAAACTACACAAACTGCAGCTGCAACAAAAACAGAAGCCAGGGAAACTACAGCCAGAGAAAATAAAGACCCGTATTTTCTAACCCAAACACCCAAAAGGGTCAATACCCTCCCAATTAGCAGCAAATAATTGCCTAATACAGCTAACACCCGGCATCAATCCACGTCATTTCTTTAACCCATTAACGCCGAGGTAATCAGAATTTTTACTATATTTTCAACGTGTTTATTTATTATGCTACCGGACCAAAAAAAATTTGCAATACCACTTATCCTACGTAAAATTTAATGCTCTTTCAGAAACTAAACTCAAAATTTTGATTAAACACCCAGAAAAGAAATAAAATAAACAAAAGTATCAACTTTATACTATGAGCAGAGGTGATCATGGCACATAAACATTAAGTGGAATTTTTTTCAGAAAAATTCATCGACGCGTTTTTTCACAATGGCGGCGAGAATGAAAACATTTTATGGAAATCTTAATCTATCGTTTTTTTAAAAACTACAAACTTTAGGAAAAAAATTCTAAGAACAAAAATGTCTTAAAATTAATCAAAGAACACTCTCAAATTTTCTCAAAATTTTTTGATTTTCAAAAATTTTAAAATATTCAATTTTTTAAAAATACCAAAAAAATTTTGAAAAAATTTGTGAGTGTTCCTTGACAACTTTGCTGATTTTATGCATATACATGGTTCTTTTCTACTCTTAGCATTACCCAGAGACAACGGCGTGGACGTAGTAGAACTTTGACTCCTTTGGGGTGCTTTTTATCGTGAGTCCCCTTGCCTCTCACGTTTCGGAGTGCTTTTTATCGCGAGTCCCCTTGCCTCTCACGTTTCAAGGTGCTTTTTATCGTGAGTACCCTTGCCTCTCACGTTTCGGGGTGCTTTTTATCGTGAGTCCCCTTGCCTCTCACGTTTCGGGATGCTTTTTATCGTGAGTACCCTTGTTTCTCACTTTAACATTATCTTTTATCAGTGCTTTTTTGCCCAACAATTATTGCTTTATCCGTGTTCTTATTGGTCATTCTTTATTTGAAAAATTTTTTAATTTGTCTCTGTTAGATCTTGTATGAAATGTTTTACTTGTTTCACCTTTCAGAATATAATATTTAGCAATCAAACTAGTTAACTCTTTTATTCCAACTTTTTTCGTTCCATCACATGTAGCATTGAAAATTACGTGGGCGTTTGTAATGGATGCCTATATAAACCTTATAAAAACGACCCATGTCCATTTTTTGGAACGTATACTTGGAAGTACATTATTGCAGTGCCCATCATGCACGTCAACACCGCTCATAAATTTGTTGTACAAATGAACATTTTGCGGAAAAGGTATATCAGTTTTAGATCAAGCCTCTGAACTATATCTTCTCGAAGTTGATAATGGAATTACACCTGCAGCAGTTGAAGCTATTGAAACGGGCTTCCAATCATGATCGTGATGAAATTTATGCCACTATTTTGATCATGTTTTACAATATAAGTACCTCGTGGAGCTTTCTTTTCAAGTATATTCTTTTCTTTGATTCGATTGTCTCTGATAGTGCCAGTGCATTTCAAACGTAATTTTTGCAAGTGTAAACCAAATCCATATTTGTAAGAAAATGATCAAAGTATAAATGAAATGCAAGGATTTTATTATAATTTATTAGCCGATAAAAAGGTTCAAATAAATGCAATACTACACGTTTACCTAAAGCACATTTTGCTAATTTATTGCCGGTTTGGGAATTTTTACCGCAATATAGATCGAAATTCAGTATATAACCTAATTGGTTTGCCTCGAATAAATTGTTTCAATACAGTTTTTGCATAAGATTTGGCCATCATTTCATCAATAAATATAGGAGTTTTTCATATTCCAACTTTAGGAGGTTGTTTTGAAAAAGTTTCAACATCGAACGAACCCGCCACCCTCTATCGTTTGGATTCTTGTCTTTAGCTTTTAAATATTTTATTTTAGATTTAATTTCTTCAAACTTATCACGAGTCATTACAGAAAAAACAATGTCATTAGATCAGAATGGATCAGATGACCAATAATCTCTCTGAGACTTTCTTTTATTGAATGAACTGAAAATAACTATACCTATAAATGTATCAAGTTATTGTAATTTTAAATCATAATTATTCTCTTTAGACACATCACTTATATATTGTTTCATTTCGGTGGAAAAAAAGGTTTCAAACAATTGGAAAGGCTCGCACGCCTTTATATTCTTTTTTGCAACTTCAGATAATAATATTGTTTCTTCACAAGTATTTGAATATAACTTCTCGCCATCGATCCAAATGAATTCGTGATTTTTTTCAAGTTTATCTAAGTTTTCAGAATAACTAACACAAGCTTTTTTATAAATAATATTCGGTAGTGTGAATTCACGTTCAGAATCTGAATCAGGGATCGAATCACAATCGGAATCAAAATCATCGGAGCCTGAATTGTCTGCATTCGGAATCAATATGCTTTCGTCGGAATCACTATCCAAATAATCTGATTCATACTCTGGATGCGGTGAAGCAGAAGATTTTGAACGTTTTCGTGACATAACAAATGTATTGAAAAAGTGAAAACCAATATTTTTATTATATTCTTTACTTATATTCATGTACAAATTGTACAGAACATATGTGTCCATGCACAAATGAAAAGATGCACAAGTTTGTTCGTGAATTTTGTAGTGGTAGATAAAAACCAAACTTTATGTACAATTCAAGAAAAATGTTTTTCTCTAAACCCATAGACTTTACGAAAAAAATTTTAAGAACAAGAAGGTCTTAAAATTAGTCAAGAAACACTCAAATTTTTTCAATTTTTTTTTGGTATTTTTAAAAAATTAGATTTTTTGAAATTATTGAAAATCAAAAATGTCTCGAAAAAGCTTGAAAAAATTTGAGAGTGTTCTTTGATTAATTTTAAGACATTTTTGTTCTTAGAATTTTTTTCCTAAAGTTTGTAGTTTATAAGAAAACGATAGATTAAGATTTCCATAAAATTTTTCCATTCTTGCCGCCATTTTGAAAAAACGCGACAATAAATTTTTCCGAAAAATTCCACTTAATGATTACGTGCCATGATCACCTCTGATTATAGTACAAAGTTGATACTTTTGCGGTATCATTGTGAAAAAAAATGCTAAAAAAATTTTTTTTTTATAAAATTTTCACGTTTTTTACGTTTAAATCGGCCATATTTTTTTTTCTCGGTGTTAATCGAAATTTTGAGTTTAGATTCTGAAAGAGCATTAAATTTTACATAGGAAAAGTGGAATTGCAAATTTTTTTTGGTCCGGTAGCATAATAAATAAAAACGTTGAAAAGATAGTAAAAATTCTAATCATTTCGGCGTTAATGGGTTAACATAGAGTTAAATGGACAAAAACTTACAGCTTCACTTGACGATGGGTCAGTACATTCATTTATTGGTCGAGGAATGAGTAGAGTATTACAGCATAAATTGAGAAAATCCAGCAATTCAGCCGTTAAAGTAGCAGATGGTACAGTTGTACCAATACAAGGTATAATAGATGTAGCCATGGAAATAGATGGTGAAACTATTATAATGCCCTTTCAAGTAGCAGACGGCTTGCATTATGACTGCATATTAGGTATCGACTTTAAACGTAAACCGAAAATGAATATATGCTACGAAAATGATACGTGATGGACTGATAAAGGTATCATTCATCATTTTTATCTTTATGGCAAAGATCCTAGTTGCTTACCTGCCTTAGCAAGTATAGGAGGATTGAAACGAGCTACCGGATCAAGAGAGAAGATTACGGCAGCTACTAAGTGAGATGATTCCCCCAACACCAAAAACTCTAGGTGTAACTAACCTAGATTCCCACAAAATCGATGTGCAGGATGCCAAACCGATTCGTCTTCGAAACCGCTGTTGTATTGCAGGCTGGATACGAAGAAATCGACAGGATGCTGAAGGAAGGTATTATAGAACCTTCAGAAAGCCCGTGGTGCAGCTGTTCAATAATAGTCTCTAAAGCAAACAAAAAATACCGCTTTTGTATAGGTTTTCGGCAGGTTAACGCTGTTACAAAGAAAATAGCGTACCCTATGCGCAATATGGACGACATTCTCGATCAGCTGAGAGAAAGCAGTTACATTAGTACCGCGAAATTACAGCATTTTCACTTCCCGGTAAAGGATTATTTCAATTTACCCGAATCTCCTACGGCCTATCGAATGCACCTGCAAACAAGCTCATAAAACCAGAATGGGAGCCAAATGTATTCGCATATCTGGACGACATAATTATTACAGCCAAAACCTTTGAGGCAACACCTAAAATCGTTAAGAATAGTACTAACCGTCCTCAAAAAGGTAAACCTGTAAATAAACAGAGAAAAGTCCGAATTGTGTTGCGCGGAAGTAACTTATCTAGGATATATTGTTAATGAGGATGGCCTCAAACCAAATATAGATAAGATACGACCGATACTAGAGTATCCAGCCCCAACCAATTTAAAGCAACTAAGACGTTTTACTGGCTTAATTGGTTGGTATTCAAGGTTCATCGATAAATTAGCCGAATACAGATCACCGTCAAATTATTTAACGCGAAAGGATGTCAGATGGCAATGGCATCAAGAACAGCAGGATGCATTCGAGAAAATGAAGCTAGCACTTACCCAAGCCCCTGTTTTAACCCGCCCCGATTTTTTCCTCCCTTTTACCCTCCAAGCCGATGCTAGCGATTATGCTATAGCCGGTGTGCTTACCCAAAAAATTAATGGTGATATATATTACGTGAGTCGTACACTGAGTAAAGCGGAGCGTAATTATACGGTGACTAGATGCTTGGAAGCTAATTCTGCCAGCAGCTGATAGAGAGAAAGCTCTCTATGAAGCGCATCACATCCCGCAAGTAAGTCATTTGGGAAAGGACAAAACGTATGCAAGGTTAGCTACCTACTACTACTGGCCAGGTATATACTATAATACCTGCAATTATGTTAGAGCTTATCAAGAGTGTCAAGCCCATTAGAGCAATCAGCAGGCGCCAGCAGGTATAATGGAAGGTAGAAACATAGATGGACCTTGGATCGTAGTGGCAGTAGATATAATGGGACCGAAACCACCGTCAAAGCAAGGTTTCAAATACATATTTGTCTTTGAGGACTTATTTACCCGTTATGTGGAAATGAAAGCGTTAAGACGAGCCGACGCAAAAAGCGTACTCCAAGCGTTCGATGAGTTAGTCATTAACAGATGGGGTTGTCCCAAATACCTAATTTCGGACAATGGGACAGAATTTGCAAATCGCCAAGTTGCAGAGAAATTACAGCAGTACGGAATTATACAGTCATTAATTCCGCCCTATTTCGCACAAGCTAACCCTGTAGAAAGGGTAAATAGAAATTTAAAACCGATGATAATAGCTTCATTGAGGAAGATCATCGCGAGTGGGATCGACACTTAGGAGAGTTCTGCTTCGCTCTTAATACAGTCGTCCACTCTACAACTAACTACAGCCCAGCATTTTTAAATTTTGGCAGAAACCCTATACCGACAGCCCTTATACAAAAGCACCTAGAGTCCTCAGACCCCCTCCAGCACCAAATACAGCAGCATGGATCGAAAGATTACATAGACTTCCAGCAATATATGATCTTGTTAGAAGACATATAGACATGGCAGTAGCTAGACAAGCCAGATATTATAATAAAGGCTGTAGACTGGTACAATACCAAGTGGGCGATCGAGTGTGTCGACGCAATAGGGTATTGGCGTCAAAAGATAATCATTTTACAGCAAAAATGACACCAATCAACATAGGTCCCGCAAGAATAGTAGAAGTGGTTTCAGCAAATTATTATATAGTTGAGGACGAAGATACTAAGCGAAGAGTCAAAGTCTATGTAAATGATCTAAAGCGTTATATACCTCCTAGAAACATTATCCCACCTAAAATTCATTCTCCCGCTTCGCAGCGTCTGCTAGCACAAAAGATACAGCAAAACAACCCAAGTAGTAATAACCCACCTCGAAAACGAGGTAGACCCAGAAAGATCAAATAAATTTTTTTTTCTCTTCTCTTTTTCCCGTTAAATTGTTAAGTCAAAGTTTAAGTGTTATGAACCCACATTTGCAGTATTCCCAAATAAATAAGGGTGGTGATAATAAAGCAGAGCAAGTAAGCCAATAAATTAAAATATATATAATGAAATTACCGATAATACGATAATTGAAACAGAAGAGTTCAAAATGAGGAACTCTCAAGCAGCAGAAGGCAATAATTCACCACACCTTATTAAATTTCTTTTTTTTACATTATATTATTTAATGTTTTATTACTTTTTTATTTTGTTATTTAACGTCGCTCTATTTATGCTGCCAGGGCTAATCAGCGACAGAGGTGAACGGTGTGTCTGTAAACAAAGCACATGTAGTTAAAACAGTGGTGCTTGTGTCCATCGGAAGATATCATCGGTCACTGTAATTAGTCTAATAATTACAGTTTCCTGTCCTCCCGATGGAACCACCGCGATCCTCTTTACATCTTCGCGTTCCTAACGTTCCCTATAGTTCAGATGCCCGTGCCTCTCATGCACTGACAAATGCACGAAACGCACGCGCACCTGAACTGGCGTCACATTATAGTGACACGCCGAGCCACTGAGTCGCGGTGTTCGAAAAATGCACATGAAAAAATTTTCAGAGGTACACGTCTGGGATCGAACCCACGATCCTCGGTGTGAGATTCGGGAGCTCTACCCATGAGCCACCGCGGCTCTTTATTACTTTTATTACTTTTCTTTATTCCCTAAATTTATATATTAATTTATATAACAGTATGAGTATGATTGCCATCATGTAAGTATGAGATATGAGAGTATCGCGAGTAGGGATAGAGCTCTCAAACAATTGCGAATATTTTATATTATTATTTTATGTTTTATGTATTGGGTCAGTCGTCGTTATATTAATATTAATTTTATTTTAATTCGAATCAGCTAAATTAATTATACACAATACAGCGCGTACACAGTACACAGATTTGCAACCAGGCAGCTAGTCAAGGTGTCTGTCCACTAATACACCGCATTATTAGCGCCGCCTAATAAAATGGAAATCTAAATATGCGAGCTACAGCGTAACTACCACCAACAACTTTAGCATTATTATAAGCATATGGCACTTCAATCAGAATAGTAATTAGCAGTATTTTATTTTTTGTAACTTAGCAATACTTCTGTTAATTTATTGAAATTACGACTTCCGCGTAATTTCGGTTTGGTGGAGGGGGGGGGGAAGTTATGACAATGTGCTTTGCACATGTCAAAGAACGATCTATAGAACCCCTAGCGAACACCTACCTACCCATATATCTTTCCGTAGCTACCTACCCGCACACCAACTAAATCCTACCTACCCTCACATACTAAAACCCTATCCCAAGCACGGCACATAAACACTAAGGTAGTCCTGACGTTGAGGACCTTGGGCGAGCTCAGATCGTATCAGGTGGCTCCTCCGGGTCTGACACTGCAGGCAGGATATACTAAGGGAGACGATCACCAGGAAGCCTCCAGGACCCTCCGTAGCCTCACAGGACAGCAGTCAAGGCGAAGAGGCAGTATCCAGGCAGTAAGCTGGAGAACCTCCAACGCCAACTAGTAAGCAGCTGTAAATGAATAAACTAATGAATAAAGATAGGCATTAAGAGGGTAAGGAATAAGGAAGATGATACACAGCTATATACAGAAGACAAAAGATAAAGGAAATTAATGTACAGCTGTATGTAGACACTACAGCTTTACAAGGAACCGCATAGGACAGATTGAGGTTAGGTTGCTGTACACAAACAACGTGTACAGCCGACCTCTTGAATTAGCACGTATACAAATACGCATACTTACGTAAACCTCACGACCAAGTATTTACCTGGAGCCGTAGACGGAGCGGCTATCAATCACCGAGGTTGACGTCGTCGAGGAGAAAGGGGTGAGTCGACCCCAAGCAGCAATGCGGCGGCGGGTGAGTTCGTACCTGAAACTCACACCGTTCAACTTAGTGGAAGAGGCAAGAAGGACCGAGGTAATAGTCACCTAGTAGGAAGTATCCAGCATCTCCGACACTCAAACTGCACCAGGTCAACATCTGCTTACAGCATGGTCACCGATACAGCCTAAATACAGCGTTGATCGACTTGATCCGTGCACCGCATACAAGTACGTACTGCGCAGGCGCGCGGCACGATCGCGGCTCTCGCGTACGCCGAGAGCCAGGGCTCTACGGACGGTCGACACGACATGACGAGATCCGAACTTCCGCCAGCAATTAATAAAGCGAGAACGAGTGAGTGAAGAGTGAGAGAGAGAGAGAGAAAGATAGGAACACCAAGCGTCCAGGAGATTCCCGAAAAGGTTGGTGGATTAAGTATCTTGCTCTGCTGACGGAACCGCTGTGTACCGCGCATCGTGTGTGCGGATTTCCCTATTCCTTCCCGTCCCTTCTCTTCCTCCCTTACAGCGCCTCTGGGCTTCCCCGTAATCCGGCCACGTAACGGCCGGTGAGTGTATTGCGTACGGTATTTACGGCAGCGATAACCCGCGAGTTATCAGTAATTGTCGCGAATTAAGGCGGCTGGCACCCACCTGGTTATAGTAATTGTACAGTAATGTAATAAACTTTTTAATTAAATTACAACTAATTATTAACCTGCACCCTGATCCTCAGTGCAGCGTTACAACTATTAATTTTTTCAGTATTAGCGACCAATTTTGAAAGCGGATCAACGATCGGTTTAAATGTAACACCGTTTTTTCAAAATTTTCTTAACGAATTTCAACAAGTTAAACTTTTGTTTGACAGTATTTCGAACTTTAACGTGAATATTTGCTAAATACATGTTGAACAGAGCGAAGATTTAAGACTTCCATAGAGGGCACTCACAAATTACAATCTCGTAAAATATGCTAATGTTTTAAAAATTCCATATTTTCGAGGTGTATTTATGCGTGATGGATTACCAACTGGGGGACCACATAAAAAGGAAGCAGCAGTTGTAAACTTTCAACATTTAATTCAACACCTAACATTGTTACAGATTAGAATAAATTTTACGCGGGATCAGAAGTAATTTCATTGTCAACTGGCAGTTACGAAAATGAAGACATGGACAATTATCTGCGCGAAACTCTAGCCATAAAGGAATTTTCATTACATTAAAACCAAACAATAATACTTTACGTAATGAAATAAAGTGTAGTCATCCTATTAACTTTCAACCAAAAGACTTGATATGACAGCTATTAGGTTTTACTGGACGAGTTCTCGCAGAAAACATCAGTCATAGTTCTGATTTACCAGTAACTATTCTCAAAGCTAGTTCTCTACGACTCTAGTGTAACATCACCTCTGGTGCCCATATAAATGGGCAACAAGCGCATACGATAGACGAATTTTTTCCTGCAGTACCGCCAGGATATAAAATAATTGAAGTGCTATCGCATGTCATTTATCTTCCAGTCGTTATAAAGAGAATTGATCATATTAAAATACGCATAGTCGATCAAAACGGAAATTTGGTTAATTTTCGAAAAGAAGTAATTAGCATCAGATAACACATACAGCAAACATAATGGTATTGTTTACAATTCCAAAGTTTGTAAAGGGTATAAAGCACTATCGACTGCCGACCACCCATCAGTCCGAATAGAACTTCCAAAGCACTAACACGGCAAAACATTCAGTTTTTTAAAACCCTTACCTTAAAAGCAATGTTAATAACCATAATGAGATTCGAATATCTATTCAACATCAAGATTTGTGTCTATTACCATCACGCAGTTCCCTCCATATTTGTGGAAGATTAGTAAATAAAGATAATAATGTTACTGAAAAAACTGCTTTAATCAACAGCGCCATTAGTCGTATGTTTGAGGAAATACGATATGAGATCAATGCTGTAGAAATTGATAAGAGTAAAAATGTTGGTCTTACTAC
This sequence comes from Theocolax elegans, assembly GCA_026168455.1. Taxonomy (NCBI): domain Eukaryota; kingdom Metazoa; phylum Arthropoda; class Insecta; order Hymenoptera; family Cerocephalidae; genus Theocolax; species Theocolax elegans. The sequence continues at coordinate 52,058,159 of CM047427.1, forward strand.
ATTGATGAAAGGTTGGGTATCAATCAATACTAGTCAAACTTCAATTATTGAGAATACTGGCTGGATTGATGCTGAAGAGTATCGGTGTAAATGTTAAAGCATGAGCTTATACTTACGAGATCAAGAAGTGACTTAAATGTAGTTGTATAAACAAAGGCAGAAGATATGGAAAACTAATTAAATAAAAACGAGTAGTATATGCCATAAGTATCTGTAAATAGTACATATAAAATTCGTCTGCTTAATCATATTCAAAAGAGCAAACCAAGTCGCATCCCATTAATCGTAATCGATTGCTCAAAGCAGAATGAGTCTTTAAAATACGCTCCTATCAACGTACACATCGAATTCGAATCTCAAGATAATTTTCCAGCCGCTACGTCTGCTTACTGCTTAATCTTGCACGATCGTATAATTCAGTATAATCTAACAAGAAGTGACGTGAAGATGTCATGTCGTGATGTCGGTTTATTACACTCTATTTATTTGTTATTGTTTTTAGCCTAGACCTTTTTAGTCCAATAGCTAGGGTCTCGATTCACTAGTTTAAGAAAAAAAAAGAATATTTGGCATAAAAAAAAATTATAACTGGTGAAGATTATTGGTTTGTCTATATTTTGGATAAAAGATTAACACTCTCAACTGAGTGAGAGATTGTTGAATCTTGGACTAAGGAAAGATAATCGCAAAGTAATTTCTCAACTAGGTGAGAAAGAAAACTTTGCGTGGAGGAAAAATAGTAAGTAGAAAGAAGAAAAAAAAGAGAAAATATTATTAATATTAATAAGATAACTCACTTTTGTTTGTAGTTTCAATTGACACACTTAATTGATTTCAAAAAATATAATTATTTGTAAATTAAAGTAACGACGATAAATTATAAATTTCGGACGAAAATGGCAATGGAAAATAGTAAACTTAGTAAAATACTGCGATTGAAAAAGAATGTAATTTTCGATTTTTGACTCCCTTCTTGAACTGCCTTTTCCTCTATTTTCCACTTTACTCATCACCTCTGTGACGCTAAGTTTTCCTCCCTCTACATGCGTAGGAGGACTGGAGGGATGAGGGGGAAAATGGCAGCAGTGCATTTCGAGTGCCTAATTGGCCGGTGCAGGGTCCTAAGGCGGGCCGATGCACTTGAAGGGCTGGTCTTTCGGGTCTCTCGGTCGGAACTTTGACTTCGAGATGCGCCGAAAAGATGGAGTTGCGTGTTTGAAAATTCATTTAATTCTATTTCTTAACTTTTAATTAACTCTAAATTCTATTATTTTTATGGCACGCATTGCATATTTATTTTTACTTACTGCTACGTAATAAATGATATTATTTTTATTTAAAGAAGAATAAAAATAAGTAAATTAAAGATAATGATTGTTAACATTAATTGAATTGAATATAAAAATACTATGAGTTATTAGAATAATGCATAAAAAGAAAATTAGTTTTATAAATATCTCCTTTAAATATAACTAATATTTAGTAAAAATAACGAAGTCGCTGTATTACAGTATAATATTTAAGATAGATACATTTAATTTACTAATTTTTCTGATATTTTATCGAAACTAAATAAAAACTTAAATCTAGATAAAAAAAACTAATTGGTTTTTCAAGATTTACAAAAATAATTACAACTAGACCGGTAAATGCTTTAAAAACGTAAATAATTACCTATAAAGTAAAATTATTTGTACACAAATTGAATAGATATATATATAAATATAATATACGATGTTTATAATTTTTAAGAATAGTAATTATAATAATTATGAATTAAAGAATAAAAGAATTAAAAGTTATCCGTATTTAAGAATCTTAAACGTAAAAGATAAAATAAAAGTAAAAGCGCAGCTGCAACGCACTTAAAATTCCGGCGTGAACCTTTTTTTATGTGCGTGGGCCTAACTCGACTAGTTTTCAACGAAAATCTGTTAACGATCGCATTTTATTGCCTTTTCGGCGACAGAATTTCCGTTGAAAAATTTTCTCATACATAGCCCGGTCAGACAAGAGCGCTGAGAAGCAATAGACTCTTTTTTTTATATATAGGATTACGACTTTTCGAGGAAGAGTGGTCGCGTCGTCGATTTTACTTTCTTCCCGAAAAGCATAATCTAAACAATATCCTCAAGCTACGTGATTTACCGTTAAAAGGGAGAAAGAATATGCGTGCAAAGTTTTAAAGAGTGAACGCATTTCGACCGACGTTACATACTAGTCGGAATTTAAAGAAATAGGAAAATGACAGGTGTGTAATGATTTAATGAGACTGAGCAGATAACCTTCGATTCTCTTGCTTTATTTCGCGTTGTGACGTATACAACTACATATAATTATATTATTTCATAAATACGTAAATTTATATAAGAGGATATAGGTCATCAAAATAGATTTCTTAGAAAGATCAATGAACTATATATAAATGTAAATATCCACAAGAATATTGTCAGCTGAAATTGACTAACATGTAAATTCTTAGAATTATAGCGTGTCACGATTTAAAGCGCAAATTTAGAAATAATAAAAATGCAATTGCAGTTATATTAAAAATAAATATTTTATAATTAAATGAATAATTAATTGTAAATAGAATATTATTATACAATAAAATAAATACAAATATTCAATTTAAAATGTATAAAAAAGAATTTAATTTTTAATTTTACGGCAAAACAGAAATTAATTACAAAAATTATATGTTTATGCAAAATCAGTATGCGAAGATATTTGTACATTTAAAAATAATAAAAATTATAATATATTTAATTTTGTAATTGTGTAAAAGACAAAGTGAAATTTATAAGTAGAATAAAAAACGATTGTAAGTTTAAAAAATGAATTTAAGATTATTTTTAAATGTAGAAATAATTGAAGTTATAGAATTAATAAAAAAAATTATAAAATAAAAGTAATTACAAAAATGCATAGGATATGAAAATAAATATGCAATTATTTCTTGTAAATAATTAGAATTTTAGATAATATTACATGTATATAGAAACAAGAAAGAAAATATGATTTAAAATAAAAAATCAAAATACGAAATTAATGTAAAATATGACGAAAAATGTTTAAAAAGGATTTGTACTAATGAGGTAAAGATAGTATATAAAGGACGGAAATTTATATACAATATTCATTGATTGATAAGCCTTCGTAGCATTTACATTAGATTTCATAGTTTTATTAGTACAAGTCCTTTTATTATAAGGATTTGTAATGAAATTAAATAAATAAATATTGTAAATATATATATAAAATTTATAGTTATTCATTTAAGTATTATTAAATCACACACTACCATTTCTATGGCCCAATGCGCGGTGATAGAAATGTGTATAATACATACAAAATATATATAATTAATATACTCAAATACACACTCCAGTTATAATAGCCAATGTGTGCTAATATAATGTGTCTCAATTTACATATAAAACCCGGATTAATAAGTCTGCAACAAGATTTAGATGCAAAGATGGTTTCGCACCTAACTTACATCTAATCTAATAACAAGCAGCAAAATCTATAGTAACGGTAAAACCCAAAGAAAGGTTGGCACGTCACAAATTGGCGCTCGGACAGGGACTGATAAAAATCAAATTACATATAAATATATATTGTAAAATAAAAATTTTGTAAAAATTGAGTACACATGCTTAGATAAATTTTATTTTACACGTACAAAATTTTCTACTGTAATTAGAAGTAGAATTACGTATTTGCATTTAATCATAGGATATAGCAATATTAATAGTAATAATTAAACAAATCTAAAAGAGTTACAATGATCAATCGATATGATTCATCAATTTTTGACAATAATTTGTACGCGTTAACATATCAATTAAATGATTTAGTATTGGAAAACGCGGAAAAAATTGAAGATCAAGAATCATTATTATTAAAATATAAAGAAGGATTAGAATTTATTGCTGGAAGTTATGATAAATTAGTTAAAAAGGTACACATTTTGGAAAATCATTTAGAATCAATCAAAGATAAAAATGATCTTTTAGAAAAACAAAATAGATTTCTAAAACATGAATTAACAAGTTTTCGAGAAATAACGGAACAAAATATTCAATTATTTCTTGTAAATAATTAGAATTTTAGATAATATTACATGTATATAGAAACAAGAAAGAAAATATGATTTAAAATAAAAAATCAAAATACGAAATTAATGTAAAATATGACGAAAAATGTTTAAAAAGGATTTGTACTAATGAGGTAAAGATAGTATATAAAGGACGGAAATTTATATACAATATTCATTGATTGATAAGCCTTCGTAGCATTTACATTAGATTTCATAGTTTTATTAGTACAAGTCCTTTTATTATAAGGATTTGTAATGAAATTAAATAAATAAATATTGTAAATATATATATAAAATTTATAGTTATTCATTTAAGTATTATTAAATCACACACTACCATTTCTATGGCCCAATGCGCGGTGATAGAAATGTGTATAATACATACAAAATATATATAATTAATATACTCAAATACACACTCCAGTTATAATAGCCAATGTGTGCTAATATAATGTGTCTCAATTTACATATAAAACCCGGATTAATAAGTCTGCAACAAGATTTAGATGCAAAGATGGTTTCGCACCTAACTTACATCTAATCTAATAACAAGCAGCAAAATCTATAGTAACGGTAAAACCCAAAGAAAGGTTGGCACGTCACAAATTGGCGCTCGGACAGGGACTGATAAAAATCAAATTACATATAAATATATATTGTAAAATAAAAATTTTGTAAAAATTGAGTACACATGCTTAGATAAATTTTATTTTACACGTACAAAATTTTCTACTGTAATTTAGAAGTAGAATTACGTATTTGCATTTAATCATAGGATATAGCAATATTAATAGTAATAATTAAACAAATCTAAAAGAGTTACAATGATCAATCGATATGATTCATCAATTTTTGACAATAATTTGTACGCGTTAACATATCAATTAAATGATTTAGTATTGGAAAACGCGGAAAAAATTGAAGATCAAGAATCATTATTATTAAAATATAAAGAAGGATTAGAATTTATTGCTGGAAGTTATGATAAATTAGTTAAAAAGGTACACATTTTGGAAAATCATTTAGAATCAATCAAAGATAAAAATGATCTTTTAGAAAAACAAAATAGATTTCTAAAACATGAATTAACAAGTTTTCGAGAAATAACGGAACAAAATATTCAATTCATTCAAGGAAAACATGTACAATTAGCAACCAGAGTTGTATTAATTGAAAGTTATATAAAAAATAATTTAACTAAAAAATTCGAAAATTTAAAAATAAAATAATATAAATAAATTAAAATTCAAATGAAAACTTAAACTAAGAAAATTTAAGATAATTAATTTTCGCGCGTTTGTCTAAGAGTTTAGCAGCGTAGGATATTGAATTTATAGAAAAATAGTGATTACGACTATGCGACCGCGCTCTCTGTCAATATACCGAGAGTCAAATGTTTCTCACTCGCACTAATAGCTTATATATAGGTGATACATATGGTAATTATTATATGGATAGTATATATATAAGTTATAAAAATAATATATAAAAATTCTATTAAATATTAATATTTTAAACTTGTTTGTTAATATATAGATATTAAATTTATATTATATAGATTTTTCAAAATGGCAAAAAGAAAATCAAGTATATATTTGTTAAATATGCAAAATTCTTTTAATAATGAAGAAACAACTGAAATCGATAAAAAACGTAATGCTTGGGAGGAGGCTGTTACAGAAGAATTAAAGTTAATAGATGAAAAACAAACAGAAATTGAATTAAATCAAAATAAATATATAGATGTAATTGATAATTATAGAAAAGAATGTAATGAAAATATTAATCTATTGAATCAAAAATTAATAGAACAAAATGAAGTGTTATCTGATAATTTAAAAATGGTGAATAATGAAGTTAAAAAATTGAGAATAGAAAATAATGAATTAAAAGTATTAGTTTTAAATGATGATTTATATTTAGAATTAAAAAATTATTTTTCAAATAAAATAAAAGAAATGGAATTGGAATATGATAAGAGAATACAAAATCTTGAAAAATCTTTTAAAGAATCAAATGAAAAAGTAATTGAATATAATCAAACATTTAATTCTACTGAATCAATGCCTAAAATTAAAATTGATTTACCAAAGTTTTCGGGACAGCCTTATGAACGACCAATGCGTTTTTTAATCGATTTAGAAAAATATGTTAATAACTATAATTTAAATTTTAATGAAATATGTGCTAGCATATCACAATCATTAACTGATTCAGCAAAAGAATGGTGGTATATACAAGAATCAGAAATAGAAACATTTAATCAATTTATTAAAGTGTTTAAAGATAGATATTGGAATCAAACTTTACAAAGATCGGCAAAAAGAAAGGTAGAATTTGGTCAATATAATGAATATAATAAATGGTCAAGAGTAGAATATGCTACTTATATATTTGGTTTAATAAAAGAATTAGATATGGATTTTTCTGAAACAGAAATAGTAAATAAAATTAGTGAACATTTTGAAAAATCAATACGATATGCAATTTTGGGACAACAAGTAAAAAATAAAAGTCATTTATTTAAAATACTAGCGGATTTTGACGCAGATAAAATTCGTGAAAAGAAAAATGATAATTCTCAAAAGAAAATTGAACAACCAAGTAGATATAATGAAAATGATAAATATAAAGAAAAATATAAACAAAAAGAAAATTTTGAAAGATATAATAAACAAAATAGATCTTGGGAAAATAAAAGAAACTCAACCGAGATAAATGCTATTGAAACGGTTAAACCAATAAAAAAAATAATAAAACCAATATATGAGAAAAAATATGAAAATGATTATAATAATATAGATATACTAGACGTAAGTTTAAAAAATGATTCAAGCATACAAATCCATAAAACCGATTCGGGAAACTAAAAAGAGTTGTATTTTGTAACTCGGATAAGGAAAAAACACAAAATACAACTGAAAAAATTCAAGAACCTAAAAACATTGAAATAAATACAATATTTCAAGATCCTCGTGAAGATTTAATTTATGATATTGAACCAAATAATGAAAATGTTAAAAATGAAAAAATAATTGAGAAATGCCCTGAAATAAATATAAAAATTGAAGGAATAGAAATAAATGCCTTAATAGATACTGGGAGTGAAATAACTTGCATATCAGAAGAATTTTATAATAAAAATAAAAATCAATTCAAGAATAAACCTACATTACCAATATCAGGAAAAATTATTAAAGGTGCAACGGGTTTAAAATCAACACGAATTAAGCAACAAGTTTTACTTAAAACAAATATAGGTGGATTAATGGAAAATTTTGTATTTTGTAACTCGGATAAGGAAAAAACACAAAATACAACTGAAAAAATTCAAGAACCTAAAACATTGAAATAAATACAATATTTCAAGATCCTCGTGAAGATTTAATTTATGATATTGAACCAAATAATGAAAATGTTAAAAATGAAAAAATAATTTGAGAATGCCCTGAAATAAATATAAAAATTGAAGGAATAGAAATAAATGCCTTAATAGATACTGGGAGTGAAATAACTTGCATATCAGAAGAATTTTATAATAAAAATAAAAATCAATTCAAGAATAAACCTACATTACCAATATCAGGAAAAATTATTAAAGGTGCAACGGGTTTAAAATCAACACGAATTAAGCAACAAGTTTTACTTAAAACAAATATAGGTGGATTAATGGAAAATTTAACATTTATAGTAATACCAAAATTAATAAGACCTTGTATATTAGGTTATGATTCTCAAAAAATTTTAAAAATGTTAATTGATACGGTTAATAATGAAATTATATACGAAGTTGGGGAAAAGATCGGTAATATAAAATTTAATGAAATACAAATAAGCTCAAAAGAGTATGAAACTATGTCAATTGAATTTGAGGATGATCTAGAAAATAAAGATTTAGAATTCAATTGGAACAATAAATCGTCTAATTTAGACTATGATTATGATATATCCGAAAAGGAAATCAATGATCAAATAAATTCTAGTGTAATTTTAAATAATACACAGAAAAATAAATTAAAAAACTTAATATATAAATATAAAACCGTATTCCAAAGAACCCCAGGACAACTTCTAGATTTCAAGTATCAATTAAAATTACGTAATGAAATAACATATTATTCAAAACCATATCCTATACCTATAGCATATCGTGAAAGAGTGAAAAAGGAAGTAGAAAAAATGTTAGATTTCGGTATTATTCGACGATCTACAAGCCCATATATAAATCCTTGTGTAATTGTACCTAAAAAAGACGGATCAATAAGAATATGTTTGGATGCAAGAAAATTAAATAATAAACTCGTAGATGATTATGAATCTCTACCTGGAGTAGAAGAGATATTTATTCAATGTAAAAATCGGGATTTTATGTCTAATTTTGATTTATCAAATAGTTTTTGGCAAATCGCGCTAACGGAAGAAAGTAAAAAATATACTGCTTTTATTTGCGATAATAAAGTTTATGAATTTAATGTCGTACCATTTGGTATAAAAATAAGTAGTGCAGCATTATTAAGAGGTCTTGATATAGCTATACACGATTTAGATTTTATATTATCATTTGTAGATGATATATTTATAATGTCAAAAGATTTTGAAGATCATTTACGACATTTAGATATATTTTTTAATAGATTAGAAAAATGTAATTTAAGATTAAATTTTGCGAAATCAAATATAGTTAAACAAGAAATTAAATTTTTAGGTAATATAATAACTAGTAAAGGGATTAAATTAAATCCAGACAAAATTAAAACTATAAAAAATTTTAAAGAGCCAAGAAATGTTAAAGAATTACAAAGTTTCTTAGGGTTTCTAAATTATTACACAAAATTTGCAAAAAATTATTCAAAAGAAACTATTCCACTTCTCAAACTACTAAAAAAGGATATAAGATATGATTGGAAGGAAGAGCAACAAAAAGCTTTCGATAAAATAAAAGAATTATTTGACGATAAGATAATATTAAATTTCGTAAATCCGAAAAAACCGTATATATTAACTACGGATGCAAGTGATTACGCGATTGCCGGAATTTTATCACAATTAGATGAAGAAGGTGAAGAACGAATAGTAACATATATTAGTCGTACATTAAAAGGTAGTGAAGTAAATTATTTTACAACAGAAAAAGAAATGTTAGCAATAGTCTGGGCATTACATAAATTGGATACGTATTTAAGGGGCGCGTCTAAGATTATAGTTAGAACAGATCATGAAGCTTTATCATTCTTGCAAAATTGTAAATTTACAAATTCACGTTTAAGAAGATGGAATTTATCAATTCAAGATTTAAATATAATACCAGAATATTTACCTGGACATAAAAATAAAGCAGCTGATTATTTAAGTCGGTTAAATATAAATGAATCAAACGATTTAAAAGATACAGAAATAATAATTGCAACTATAATAAAAAAATCTATAGATAAAGAATTAATTGATAGTTTTAAAAATTTGAAAAAATTACAAAGATCGGATGAATATATTAATAAAATAATAAATGAAATAGAATCAAAAAATTCTAAAAAAGGATATAAGATATGATTGGAAGGAAGAGCAACAAAAAGCTTTCGATAAAATAAAAGAATTATTTGACGATAAGATAATATTAAATTTCGTAAATCCGAAAAAACCGTATATATTAACTACGGATGCAAGTGATTACGCGATTGCCGGAATTTTATCACAATTAGATGAAGAAGGTGAAGAACGAATAGTAACATATATTAGTCGTACATTAAAAGGTAGTGAAGTAAATTATTTTACAACAGAAAAAGAAATGTTAGCAATAGTCTGGGCATTACATAAATTGGATACGTATTTAAGGGGCGCGTCTAAGATTATAGTTAGAACAGATCATGAAGCTTTATCATTCTTGCAAAATTGTAAATTTACAAATTCACGTTTAAGAAGATGGAATTTATCAATTCAAGATTTAAATATAATACCAGAATATTTACCTGGACATAAAAATAAAGCAGCTGATTATTTAAGTCGGTTAAATATAAATGAATCAAACGATTTAAAAGATACAGAAATAATAATTGCAACTATAATAAAAAAATCTATAGATAAAGAATTAATTGATAGTTTTAAAAATTTGAAAAAATTACAAAGATCGGATGAATATATTAATAAAATAATAAATGAAATAGAATCAAAAAATTCTAAAAAATATGTTATATCAAATGAATATGTTTGTAAAATATCACGAAATAATTTGAAAATTATAATTCCAGAAAAAATAATGAAAAGATTTATAATTTTATTACATGAATTTTATGGTCATGTAGGACCAAGAAAAATATATAAAATGGTTTTAGAATTTTTTTATGTTCCAAAATTAAGAAAAAAAGTTAGTGAATACATAAAACCGTGTGATATATGTCAAAAAAGTAAATATTCTACGATTAAGTATCACTCTAAATTTCAACCAATTCTTGTTGAAAATCCTGGTGAGATATTATCGATTGATTTTTACGGACCTTTACCTACTTCTATAGGGGGGGTAAAATATATTTTATCAACGATAGATGTATTTAGTAAATATGTTGCATTATATCCGTTGAAAAAAGCAAATACGTTATCCGTAATTAGAAAAATAGATCAATATATTGAAAAATTTATGAAACCTAAGGCTATTTTATCAGATCATGGTACTCAATTTACAAGTAATAAATGGATAGATTATTTAACAAAAAATGATATAAAACCTATGTTTTCTTCAATAAGACATCCTCAAAGTAATATTATTGAAAGGGTTCATCGTGAAATAGGGAGAATTTACCGTACTATTTTGAAAAAACACACTGGATGGGCAAAAGAAATAGATTATGTACAAAAAATAATAAATGAAACAATACATGAGACAACTGGTTATACACCGATAGAATTATTTTTAAATAAGAAGCCAATTCGTGTATGGGATAAATATATAAACTTACAAAATAATGAATTAACATATGAAGAAAAACTAAATAATGCAAGAAAACATATGCATAATTTTTTAATTAATAGAGCAAAGAATAAGAATAAAAATAAGAAACATTATGAATTCAAAATAAATGATCATGTATTAATTAAAGCATTAAATATATCAGAAAATGAAAATAAAATTACTGCAAAATTTATGCCTGTTGCGCAAGGTCCGTATATTATAGCGAAAAAACTAGGATATGATACATATTTATTAGTAGATCCCATAACAAAAATTGAAAGAGGAAAATTTCATGTATCAAATATGAAAATATATTATAGAGATTAATTTTTTTGTAAAGTTAACAATATTTTTGTGGATAAAGAAAAGAAAACAAAAATTTTTTATAAATAAAATAGAATTAAATTTGAAACATTTTTATATAAATGTAGGATTTTAAAATATATATTCCAAGAAAAATTAATATATATATAACCATTATTATAAGTTAAATCAAAACTAAATAACGAAGATTTCTGGAAATTGGGTATCAAAACAAATAATTTCTAAGAATATTGTTCAAAAGAGAAAGGTGCAAAGTTTTGCAAAACAAGTATAAATAAGACTCAAAACTTAAGTTTAACTAGTAATCATGGATAAATCGACACAGATACAAAATTTCGGTACATGTTGTACCCAAGTACAAACTGGCGAAAAGGCCATTCATTTTCCACCCCGATTACACTGGGTAGGAAAAAAGACGGCCAGCGAGGAAGGTTTTCACCGAGAAGATGAGGGGTCATTTTACCGTCCAGGGGTATACACCCAAACTTTAAAGGTACAAAAGAATAACAAATGGACACAGACGAAACCTAAGGACAGGACGGACCCTAAATTAAAAACTATCACAGCTCGTCTTCCGGTGAGAACAACTCGTTCCACCAAACCAGCGGTGGAGGAATATGTGCCGGAACCTTTAGGTATATATATATATATACATATAGATTGAGATAGAGGTCTAATAAATGATGTCTATCAAATTATCTAATAAAAGAAAAAATATTTTTTTAGCAAAAAAGAGGAAAGGAGAATGGACGCCACTCCAAGAGAAATTTAACAAATTAATAAATGAGGCAGAAAGAGAAATAAACAAAAAGAAAAAAGAAATAGAATTTATAAAAAAAAATATACAAAAATAAATAAAACTAAATTGAAAACAAAGAAAAAAAAAATGTTATTATTCAGTAGAAATAGAAACTACCTATAAGAAATTATGTATGATTGAGACAGCTGTCTATTGTATGATAACTGTCAAATGATCAACATAATATTTATAAATTGTGTGAAGTAATAAAAATATAAAATAAAATAATAATGCTTATAATATATTAAATAATATTAAAATTTAGTTAAATTTAAATATTATTTAAGGGGGGGTAATGTGACGTATACAACTACATATAATTATATTATTTCATAAATACGTAAATTTATATAAGAGGATATAGGTCATCAAAATAGATTTCTTAGAAAGATCAATGAACTATATATAAATGTAAATATCCACAAGAATATTGTCAGCTGAAATTGACTAACATGTAAATTCTTAGAATTATAGCGTGTCACGATTTAAAGCGCAAATTTAGAAATAATAAAAATGCAATTGCAGTTATATTAAAAATAAATATTTTATAATTAAATGAATAATTAATTGTAAATAGAATATTATTATACAATAAAATAAATACAAATATTCAATTTAAAATGTATAAAAAAGAATTTAATTTTTAATTTTACGGCAAAACAGAAATTAATTACAAAAATTATATGTTTATGCAAAATCAGTATGCGAAGATATTTGTACATTTAAAAATAATAAAAATTATAATATATTTAATTTTGTAATTGTGTAAAAGACAAAGTGAAATTTATAAGTAGAATAAAAAACGATTGTAAGTTTAAAAAATGAATTTAAGATTATTTTTAAATGTAGAAATAATTGAAGTTATAGAATTAATAAAAAAAATTATAAAATAAAAGTAATTACAAAAATGCATAGGATATGAAAATAAATATGCAATTATTTCTTGTAAATAATTAGAATTTTAGATAATATTACATGTATATAGAAACAAGAAAGAAAATATGATTTAAAATAAAAAATCAAAATACGAAATTAATGTAAAATATGACGAAAAATGTTTAAAAAGGATTTGTACTAATGAGGTAAAGATAGTATATAAAGGACGGAAATTTATATACAATATTCATTGATTGATAAGCCTTCGTAGCATTTACATTAGATTTCATAGTTTTATTAGTACAAGTCCTTTTATTATAAGGATTTGTAATGAAATTAAATAAATAAATATTGTAAATATATATATAAAATTTATAGTTATTCATTTAAGTATTATTAAATCACACACTACCATTTCTATGGCCCAATGCGCGGTGATAGAAATGTGTATAATACATACAAAATATATATAATTAATATACTCAAATACACACTCCAGTTATAATAGCCAATGTGTGCTAATATAATGTGTCTCAATTTACATATAAAACCCGGATTAATAAGTCTGCAACAAGATTTAGATGCAAAGATGGTTTCGCACCTAACTTACATCTAATCTAATAACAAGCAGCAAAATCTATAGTAACGGTAAAACCCAAAGAAAGGTTGGCACGTCACAGCGTTAAGTTTAAAGGTTGTTTTTAAATACAAGATTTACCTTACTAAAAGAAAGATTAAGGTGCAAGGGGCTCGACTCCCGGCGCAACCTCCCTATTTACATCAAGGGTTTGGGGTGGAATTTCGGTTCTTCTTAACTAATCAAACTTGGTTACGTCGTTGTATATTACTTAATTAATTTTTTTTGTCCTGCGAGTTGTAAGTAAATTATTGGCTAGAATTAAAGGCGGTTCCTGATTTAACGAGAACATCCTACTCTGGGTGTGTAGTGCGTGCGCACATGCGTGCATATGCGCGCGTGTGTGTATGTGTATGTGTGTGTGTGTATATATATACGTTGCGTCTATGATGACGCGATAGTAATGATAATATTTATAATAAATATTGCGTTTTTCATTCGGTAGCAAAGATATTTAGAAAAATAATTTAACAGATTTAAATTTTGTACGTGCTTAGTTGTCCAAGTTTTTTACCGTAAGATGTACTTTCAATTATTTTGTATTTATATACCTAAATATGCGCTTTATAGAATATAAAATGAACTTTAGAAGTACCAATAATAAGGCTTAATAAATAGTAAACTTATAAGAAAATTCGATAAATTTAAACATTCGGAATTTATTTTAAATAAGAATTTTAATCTATATCTCCGAAGCACAGTAATTTTCGCATCAATTAATGCCAATTTGGCATTCCTTATAAATAACTTAAACCGTAGTTTTTATTATAGTGGCCAGTTTTTATTAACTAGTATAGTTTGCGACGAGACGTCGTTGCCACGAAATGATATTATCATAGTTTTAATATTTCGTTGTACATAATAAATTTAAGAGAATCTAAAAGTGCATATTATATTCATTTCGAGAACTGTATATAGCCAAGGCCACGCAAACCGTATGTTTATATTGTCACGCGAGGATGTATGCGAGCATCCATACACCTTTGTAAACAAGTGTGAGTGTGTTAGGTACTCTTTGGCGATCTCGAATCGCCCGAAAAGTTTAGTCTGCAACCGCCAGTGACCAAGCTCGCATAATATTCCACACGCGAGTTCACCTATACCGCAGCACAAGTTAGTACCGGTCCGGTTTGTCCGACCACCGGGAACCCGTATTTTGCATGTGATACGTGAGTGTCGTGCTGATAGGGACTTATGCAGTGCAGTGCGAAGGACCAAGTGCCCCGGGTCGAGTAACTCCCCGTGGCAAGCGAATCGCCGAGCCTACATGTGGCCAAGCTCGACAGAACACCGCGTAATAATGTTATATATTTATAGTAATCCTTCATATTAGTAATATAATTCTTGTAAGGGTGGTAAAATTGAAAATCTAGCATTATAAATGTTTAAAAATTAATGTTTTATAATTGTATAATAATATTGGCATTTTTAGCAGCTTACAGTGGATTAGATGGATACTGAAACAAGTGGAGATGCTTTTCTACCACTACAAGGTAACTGCATACATTTTTATGCAATGATCATGCTAATAGATTCATCATTATAAGGCAACTAATATACATTTATATTAATATTTCGGGCACTTTTCCCAGATATTTTCAGTCAGGAGCAGAATTGCTGATTATCACTATTTAAGGTTTAAATGGCCTATAAGAGTGTGACAGCATACATTTATGGCTTTAAAATTATTTTTAATGAAAAGTTCAGAAAATTGTACAAAAAAAGTTATATTTATGTTTTTGGTGAAAAATGCATCCCCTTGAAACTACAAATTCATAAAAATGGGCATATAATGCAAAAAAGTGCTAAAATGTCAACTTTGACTCTCTGTAATTTAAAATAATGGCCCCGAAAAGATCTGAAAAATTCAGGAGAACTACTGGATACCTCTAAAACAGATTCCCACAGAGAACCACCCATATATATATATATGTATAGAAGTATAAAAAGAATGTAGAAGCTACAAGTACAAAATAAGTATTATTTTAAGGTCAGTAAAAGTTTTTTCAAAGTACATTATATTAAACTTTAAAGTTGATTCGTGACAATTTTAGAATTTAGAGATTTCTTACATTTGTCGCAGCATATCTACATTGTAAGCCAACGGATCAGAGTCTAGTTGGGACTATTTTCAAGCTAATTAAAGTAGTTAAAGACCAAGTGGTACAAAAAATAAAAAAATTTTATTCCAAAAATACAAATTTTAAAAATATCCGAAAAAAATGACATATTTTTGAAGATACCTATTCTTACATTAACTTTTATGATTGAGTCTGGCAGGGCACGTTAGTCTTGGTGTACACATGACTCTATAGTGCGGAAACATTTCTTAGTATTGGAATGCAGAATCACATTTGCAAGATGATGTGAATACTATATCATCTACTATCATTGTATCTTTGTATGGTGGTTGGCTTTTTAGTGAATACATACAATTAGTGAATGTCCGAGTTCCTCTTATTTCTCTGTAAAAATAAAGTAGTGCTTTATTTCCTCCTAGGTAATTAATGTCTCCCTACGTCATTCTGGAATTGTTTATTTGTTTTTTGTTGATACCAGGTGCAGTAGGTGCATTATTATTCATTATATTGTTACTATTTATTTTAGCAATATTATCTATCATATCAAAAACAGTTTCAATGGGCTTATATCTTCGAATAATAGTGTCTCTCTTATATTCTATATTTGTTGCATATTCTTTTACAAATTTTTTAGTCATTATGTTATTTTTTTCACTTTCTGTTTCCTTCATCCATATATCGTCGGCTGAGTGGAAGAACAGTCTATCTCGGAACTTGCTTGGAAAACGCCCTATCTCGCGATCTGCTTGGAAAACGCCCTATCTCAGAAGTTGCTTGGAAAACGCCCTATCTCGGAGCTTGCTTGAAAAACGCCCTATCTCGGAACTCGCTTGGAAAACGCCCTATCCCGCGCCTCGGTTGAAAAACGCCCTATCTCAAATGAAATTTTTCGCTTTCAAATTTTGTAGTGGCATCTGCACTGCGCAACTTAAAAATACGGTCTTTAATTAGTAAAGTGTTTAAAATTCGGAAAAATATTGTTTAGGCATCATCGGGACTCCTCAGAGAAAGAGAGACTTCGCTGACTTTATCTGTCTATCAGCGGCGATGTTTCGAGTACTTATTATATAAGCCGACCTGGTTGCAATTTCAATAATGTTTTAAGTTAATAAAGGTTAAAAAAAAGTTGAGAGAACGGAGATTTTTAAGCTTAGAATTTTTAAGTTGCGCAGTGGTGCCACTACAAAATTTGAAAGCGAAAAATTTCATTTGAGATAGGGCGTTTTTCAACCGAGGCGCGAGATAGGGTGTTTTCCAAGCGAGTTCCGAGATAGGGCGTTTTTCAAGCAAGTTCCGAGATAGGGCGTTTTCCAAGCAAGTTCCAAAATAGGGCGTTTTCCAAGCAAGTTCCGAGATAGACTGTTCTTCCACTCAGCCGACGATATACAGTATTTATTCGGTAATATTATTCAGTTTTATATTTGTTTTTGAAAAGAAGTTACCAAATCGCACGAGGCATCGCGTCATAGATTTCGGTTTTAAAAAGGCAAATGATTGGCAATTTATTATCGCCAATGAGCTCTACCCCATCTTAAGAGGAGACGCGATGATCAGTCACCTCCTAATCCCTGACCTGCAGACAGGTAGGCTGGTCAAAGAAAATACGTGCGAGTATTTATACAAAAAAGCACGTTACGCAAGCGTGTACACTCTGTCAATAGTAAGCCGACACTATAAATAGGCTGAAATACTCAAAAAATACCCGGAAATCATAGATATAGACCAACCCGTCAAAACCGCGAATCGTGGAGTAGTGCATCACATCCTGACTAAGGTCCTCACATTTACTTTAAACGGCGCCGACTTAACGTAGAAAAGTTAAGATTCGCGAAAACCGAAATAGACGAATTATGCAGGTTAGAAATTTTCATACCATCCGATAGTTCAATGGTCTCACCGATACACATGGAGTGCAAGAAGAACGGAGACTGGCGTTTATGCGGCGATTACAGGAAATTAAATGCCGTGACAATACCGAATCGTTAACCTGTTCCAGATCTACACGATTCTCTCAATTTCCTAAACAATAAAAGTTTTTACGTCAAAATATACCATTAGATTCTGATAGCAACCGAAGACACACAAAAAACGGCGATCATTATACCGTTCGCGCTTTTCGAATATTTAGTAATGGGATTTAGGAGCCTTCCAGCGATATGTTAATAAGGTATTAGGTGATTCAGAATTCCTATACGTTTACCTCGCTGACATTTTTATAGCATCTCGCGACGAAGCGGAACTTTGCAAATACTTAGATATCGTGTTAAAATCGAATCAAAAGTTAAGCTTAGACAAATGCGTATTCGGTGTAACGCTGCACTGGGGATCAGGGTGCAGGTTAATGAGGGTCAGCAATTAATTATAAATAAAATATGTAAATGTATTGTAACGGTATTTTAAATATATTAATGTATATCGTTATTTATTAAATTAATAATTATATTAGTCAATAAGCATGTTAAAGACTATATCTCGTGAGGAGGTTGGAAATAGGGAATCTTTGGCATGATTAATAATTAACAACATACGACCGAATACGAATAACTAAACGAACGAACTTTATTTATTAATAGCGGATACAAATTATATAAATCTTAATTATAAACATTACTCTATAATTACGCGAACGTTTACTAACGTTATCAATCGCGTGGTACACAAATCCGTTCGACCGTTAATATGGCGTCGGTTTAGCCTCGCGTACCTTGATAGATACGCGTCAGCATCACCGTGGCGCCGATATTATTTAAGATAAATGAATACTCAGGTCGTCACCACACGCACATCAGGGCAATGCAGGAGAACCCACTGAGTAGAATATAATAATAAAAGATTAAAATAATAAAATTAATTTTACCGAAATCTTAACCATGATACTCGGCTTCCTCATAGCGATAATAGATAGAAGCGACTGATTAATCACGACTAACTACTCTGAAATCCGGATGGGAACAAGAAGGAGATCGCAGGATCTCGTCGGTTTTATTCCAACACCGACGCTTTTCCCACTCAAGATCCCTCGATGGCTGGAGCATGCTGATTGGACATCCTCAGCATGCGCCGAAAAATCGCGATTTCACGACAACATGTCAGCCCGCGCGAAAATCAAAAACATATATTGAGTGAAGGCAGGTGTTCATTGCAGACACCTCCTAACACCCAACATGTAGCCTCCACCTCCATGATCTCGATACGCACTCAAAAATCCCCGCCACAAGTGCTTTCTACTCATGGAGGCACGAATCATATTCCAAGCGCAGCACGGGTTGCAATACTACTCATGGTTCGCATGCGCGAACCGACCGAGCATGCTACTATTCGCTGAGATTTCCACTTCGCATTAAATGCGCGAAAATACGAGTTTTTAATTTAATATATTATAGATAATGTATTATCGTTAATACTTCTTATAATTACAATAATTCTATTTAAATGACTTTTAATAATTCCAATAATTAGTATACGTAAATTCAATTCTAGTATTAATATTTAGTCTATCACGATTCGCTTATATCTAATGTTCTATAAATACTAATTTATATCGTATATCTGTCTCTGTCGCTCGTTCAAGGTTTAACGACAAAGACAGAAAATCACTCTCCCCCCCAGGTGATAATTCGCCTCACCTGGGTCATGTTCCTGGAGAGGTCGCACCTACCACCATGTATACAGGAAAGGAAGCGTCGTCTGCGCGTGGGGGGGGGGAAGTCGCTCATCGCATACGACAACATGGCCGAGCTCGTCTTCGTGACTACACGTGTAGTCTGTTTCGCGAAAAGCCTCCGGTGTAACGACACCGTCGAGGCCTTCTCCCGCGTATTTATTAGTTATTATTTAGGATTGGAATCATTTATTGACATGCAATGTTACAGTATTTATTAATAAAAATGATAATTATTTGGGTGGGCGCCAGCCGCGTTAATACGCGACGAATACCGATAATACGCGGGTGATAGTAGCCGAACTATGCTACTGCTTTCCAACCGCCGGCCGCTACGTGGCCGGGTTCCGGGTCGATCGCTAGATGCTGTAGGCAAGGAAGGGGAAGAACGGGAAGTACCAGGATGCTCGCACGCACTTTATATGGTACTCGGTAGTACCGTCAGCAGAGAGATAAGTGTTCACCAACCTTTTGAATAAGTCCGGGACACTTGGTCGGGAAAATGCTGCTACTCTCTCTCTCTCTCTATTTCTCTCGCTCTCTCTCACACCCAGAATCACACTCGCTATCGCTGCGTTCGGTGTAGTCGGGGCGACCGTCCGTAGAGCTCTGGTTCTCGGCACGCTCGAGAGCTCCGTGTTTGCACCGCGCGCCTGCGCAGTACTTACTCGTGCGCGGTACCTCGATCTCGCGTCTCGCTAGCGAGTCGAGTGTCGCTGTGTTCAGTGTGTTCAGGCTGTATCGGTACAAATCGGCTGTATGGTGATGACGACCTGGTGCTGCTTCCGTCTCGGAGATACAACCTCTTCCCAGGTAACTAATAATTCGTTCCTTATTATCTGTAGTCAACTAATTGGTACGGCATGAGTTTCAGGTACGAAGCTCACCCGCACCAGCTTGCTGCTCGAGGCCGAGTCACCCCTCTCTCCTCGACGACGTTGACCTCGGTTATGGATAGCCGCTCCGTTGACGGCTCCAGGTAAATACTTGGTCGTGAGGTTTACTCAAATATGCGTATATGTTTGAGTGCTTAACCAAGAGGTCGGCTGTGCACGTTGTTTGTGTACAGCGTCCTAACCTCAATTTGTCCTATGTGTTCCTTGTACAGCTGTAGTGATTATATACAGCTGTACATGTATTCCCTTGTCTTTGTCTTCTGCCGATTGCTGTTTATCCTCTTCCTTGCTCCTTACCCTCTTAATGCGTATTTGCTCTTATTAAGTATCTTGTTTACAGCTGTATCTTGCTTGGCGTTGGAGGTTCTTCTGCTTCCTGCTTGCAGTGTCAGCCTCGGAGGAGCCCACCTGAGGTTCTGAGCTCGCCCTGGCCTTCAACGTCAAGGCCAAGTGTTTTATATGTGCTGTGCTTGGGATGGGGTTATTAGACAGTGAGGGTAGGCAGGATTTAGCTGATGTGCGGGTAGATAGCTACGGAAAAGTATATGGGTAGGTAGGTGTAGCTAGGGACTCGTCTAGCTTGTACGGGTAGGTAAGTGTTCGCCAGGGGTTCTGTCGCTCGCTCTTGACATGTGCAAAGCACATTGTCACATCGGAGTAGAGGAAATTAATTTCTTGGGTTATAAAAAAGATAACAGTTTCAAGCCCTTAGAGAATAAGGTGAGGAGCATAGTCGATTTTCCGAGGCCGTACACGGTAATCGAGTTGCAAAGGTTTCTCGGAATGGTAAACTTCTATAAAAAGTCTATGCCGCATGTCGTGAAGGACCAACTACCGCTTCTTAGGTTCCTGAGAGGCTGAAAGAAAAAGGATAAACGCATCATTAAGTGAAGCGAAAAGAACATAGAAACCTTCGACAGAATTAGAGATACTCTTGTTAACGTCGCATACATTTCTTTCCCGAACCATAACGCAGAAACGTGTATATTGTCAAATACATCTGATATAGCAATGGGAGCAGCGCTCGAAGAAAAACTCAAAGTGCCGTGGAGGCCGTTGGCATTCTTTTCCCGGAAATTTAACGCAGCGCAAACCAAATACTTCATCTACGACCGCAAGTTAACGGCAATTTACGAAGTCGTACGGTATTTTTATTATTTCGTCGAGGGCACAACGTTGATAATTCGCTCTTACACAAAATAAGGATAAAGCACCGGTCAGGAGAGAACAGCAAATCGCGTACATCAGTCAATTCAAAACAAAGATTGAGTACATCAAGGGCGAGGATAGCGTGGTAGCGGATAATCTTTTATGCGTCAACGAGGGACCTGATCAATCCCGAGTTACGACTTGAACCACTGATTTGCACGCCATTCATCAAATACCCAGGGGTGTAGTAAACGTCGATGCTTTCCATTTTCAAATCATTTTCGACGTAGAAAAAATCCGCGAAAAGTAGATAAAGGATAAAGAACTGAAAGGAATATTAATCGATCCGGAATTATCGTTGAAATTACAAAAGTTATCACGGGGAATAAAACATTTAGATTTTTATTACGATATATCAGGCGAAACAATCCGACCATATGTATTCAAAAGGATATTGGAAAACATAATTAAATATTTCATAACTCAGTACACCCGAGCACGATAGCCACGGACAGATTAGGGAAACATCAGTTCGTGTGGCAGGAATTAGTAAGGACGTAAAAAAATGGTGTAAAAATTGCGTAGCGTGTCAAGAGCGCTATATAAACCAGATGACAGGTTTACTCACATCTACGTAGATCTAGTAGGACTACTCCACGAAAGCAAGGGATATAAATGGATCCTCACCATGATAGATCGGCCATTGCGCTCTGCGAATCCTCAGCCCCCACGGTGGCGGGAGTATTTTATAAAAACTGGATAGCTTGTTACGGAGCCCTAATTTAGATATAGACCAGGGCAGGCAATTCGAGTATAAGCTATATAATGAGCTTTTACAACTCATGGGCGTAAAACGTATCATGAACACGACGTACCACCCGTGTGCAAACGTCTTAGTTGAGTAATGGCACCGCGACCTTAAAGCCACATCGATAAAACTGACTGGACGGGAGTTCTCCCGACCGTTTTTTTAGACAGGAAACGGTCGCATATTCGGCGAATTTCGTTTTCGGTAAAGCATTACGCATACCAGGTGAACTCGAAACTCTGCGTTTTCGATGAATATGTTCCCGAAAGCGGGGTGTTCTTGAACGAATATCGCGAGTATATGAGACGAGTTAGAGCCGCGCCGGTCAACCACAAGATAAAGCCGAAACCGTTTCGTTTTCGAAAACCTAAATCACTGCATGCATATCCTCTTCTTAAGTAAATTAATCAAACCAGCACTGTTAGAAGATCATAAATAGTATGATAAGTAGTAGATCATAAGTAAGAATTTCTCAAAAACAAATTTTATCTACTATTTTGAAAAGAATAAAAAAGACTGATTGTGTTGATTGCAATTGCACTTTAATTGATCGTGTCAAAAAACAATAATCATTAAAAATAATAGGCAACTGTTAGAAAATATATTAAGAGCAGGGCCAAATTTTTAAAGCTTCATTCCAAGACGCCGCAGAGTTACACCGATTCAAATCAAATGATTTTTTTAATTGGTGATTTCACCATATGTATTACTTTTTATCTTAAAAAAATGTTAATATATGTATATGTTAACATAAAATAATGTTAATGTTATTTTTGCCTAACCCGAAATAAATGTATTAGGTGGAAGAATTTGGGGTAGTTAAAGAATTAAACAAATAATTCTTTCTCATCCCAGTTTTACCTCCAAATTAAATAAATTTGATAAATTAGGATAATAAATTAATAATTACCAAGTCTTGGGAAAACATAGAATTAACCAAATAATTCCATATCATCCAATTTTGCTTTTTATTATGGGATTTTATAATAGGAGACAACTTGGGAAGAATTAGAATTAATCAAATGATTCCATATCATCCAAATTACTTCTCTGATTATGGAAAATGGAAGAACCTTGGGAATGCATTAAATCAAGTAAATGATCTCATATTATCCAAAGTTAACTTCCTTTTATGATAGGGTTATGTGGTATTAGGAGAGGTTACATGAGCAAATCGCTAGAGCCATTTAAATTTAAAGAATATTGTATTTAACTAACGCGGTCCAACCTGTTAGGTCGCCTGCAAACTGTAGGCGAATGCTGTCTTCGGCAGCGATACATCTCATTATATATGATTAGCTTGGTAGAAAGGATCGACTTCCCACTTTTTCCATTTTACCACCTGGATCCTTGTAATTCGGTTTCCCTTTCTCCTTCCTTCTCATATATACAATTATGTTTTTCTTGAGGTCGTCTACCTTATTTCTTTCTGCATGTTTCTGCCTTAGTTCTTTCGCTAAATTTATTAAAACATCTTTTCTTATATTCTATTTTATATTTATTAAATTGTTAACAATTATAATATCATTATTAATAACAATCATTTCTACCCTCTTGCCTTTGCTTAATAGAATTTATTTATTTTAAATTAGTTATGTATTTATCTCCTTTTGCTTAATAATTTCAATATCTATAATTTATTTTATTATTTAATCCATTTTTAAATATTTTAAATATAATGTAAAATTTAACTATACACATTTTATATTTTTGTAAATGTTATAAATTATTAACTTTGCTATTTTTTATCTTATAAGTTCATATTTTTGACAAAAGTAGCAAAAAACATAAGAATTTCAATAAAATTATAAATTATATCAATTTTGATTATTTAATTATTTAAATAAATTAATTTAAATAATTAAAAAAACTGCCGAAAGTTGGATTTGAACCCCGATCTCTCGCACCGAACACTAACGCTCTACCGCTTGAGCTATATGCTCATATTTTTTAAAATTACAATTTCAGAAGTTTGATATTGGCCATGTTTCTTCGAAAACCCATAACTTTGTTAGGGTACAAATGATTTTAATCTAATCAGTCTCAAAGAAAAGTATTTTTTAGCAGCTTCAAAATAAAGAAGAATTGATTAATGGACTCAGTCTTTGACACTAGTTATGGTCACTTTAATGTTTAAAAAGAATTAATAATTTTTTTGACCATAGTCTAAAAATTAAAAATTGGAAAAGTTCAGTACGACAGTTTAAAACATTTTTGTGAGAAGAACTATATTTATGTTATAAAACTTGGCCCCCTTAAACCCCCAATATATTATTCTAACTAATTTTACCGTTCAATTAAAGTTTACATGACAGAAACGTATATTTTACCTTTAAATTATGGTATATGTGTCTCCCGCTTTAGAACAAAATACAGCTTCTGTCGTTCCAAACCTTACCAAATTATGCAAGCATATTTAATATTCTAAGGGATCATTAACCAAGTCTTATGTCTATAGGAAGAGACTAACAAGGAGACCATCATATATCTAGAAAACGGATCGTGCCCAACTTGTAGCATATATTCTCTAATATAAAAATATGAATAAAGCCAGAGCTAAAGCCTAACAATCGTTTTTTTCAAAGGTTATACGCTATGTATTCCCAAAAAAGAGGCTTCACTTCAATCGCTTATAACTTTTAATCAATTAAAGATCAATATTCAAACCAAAGTTTAATGAAAAATTGAGATAAAATAGATATAATTTTTAAAAATTGCACTTAAATCCATTTGAATGGAGCAAATTTACAGTCAAATTAAGAATTAGAAAAAATTTTAACGAAAATTGATCACTACCAATTTTATTGATTTTTTAAACTAAAATTCTTCTAATTTTTAATTTGGCTATAACTTTATTCCTTTCTAACGGATTTGAACGTGTCTTTTTAAATTATATCTAGTTTATCTCAGTTTTTTATTAAACTTTGGTTTGAATGTTGTTATTTGATAGTTTAGAAGTTACAAGAGTTTAAAGTAAAGCCTCTTTTTTTGTATATAATTCTTTAATAGCGTATAACTTGAGAAATAATTATATTTCAATTTTGAACATGTTATTGCATATTTCTAAACTGTTACATTACCCATGCATAAAACTTGCTATATGGTCCCTTAGTGTATATTTCAATACATTTGCACAGTTTGATAATGTTTGGAAAAGTGGGAGTTGTATTTTGTTCTGAAACCAGAGGCGTCATAGCTACAATTTGAAGGTAAAATTATCGTTCGTACTTGTGAAATAAATTCAAACTATAAAATTAGTTACAATTATCTACTGAGGAATCTTATACCAAATTTTGTGTCTTGACAATGCATCAGAATAAATGTATTGAACTGTATGTATATTTCCAAAATTAAAAACTGATTATCATTTAAATTAAGCACTAATAATAATAATATTAATTATTATTAATTATTAATGATAATTACCACGGAACATGTTAAGCTAGAAATTTATTAAATACAACGATGATGAATGGAATAAATGCTTAGAAAAAAATTTCAAGTTTCAATTTTCATATACATTATCTCAAATATTTGCATTTATTTTGGCATTTGATAATAAATGCATTGATCTACATTCCAGGGTTGCCAGATGGCGATTTTTTCTCTTTGTTGCTCTTGCTTAATAAACATCAATATACGTAAGAGAGAAAAGGAAAAAAAATCGCCAACTGGTCACTCTGCTACATTCATACAATAAATATAAGCAATACTTTTTTATTCAAAAATACCCAAAAATTGTGAACAGAAAAAGCTTAAAAATTATAAATAATATTCTATTAATACATAGTTTAGCTTTATAAAATTTTAAACTACCAAATATTAATGATGATATGCAATTACAATTAATATGTTACAACGTAAATTGTAATGAGAATGATGATTATAGCGAAATAGAAATGTTTATAAATTCTTTAACCACGTTATAATACTATTAATCGATAACAAAAGTGAAGAAAAACTATTTTTTATAGATGAGCCTGTAGGTGCTGGAAAAAGTTACTTTTCTAAATATATAAATAAATAATTAAAAACATTATAAATAACCTAATTATTTTCTTAATAAATTATTTTTTTAATAGTGCCCCGATATGGTTTCCAATTTCTTTATGTCCAGATATAGCCTGCTCTACCTTATTGATTGTGTCTTACGTTCTACTCCCCAGCATCACCATTCCATATTCAAGGTCATGCAATTTTAGTTATACCTATTAGAGATAACCGTACAAATTCATGCATGTAAATAATAAAAGTGAATAAAATAAAGTAAATTATATTTTATAGATGGTGGGAAAAGTTATCGTTCGTCCAGAATTAGTTAATAAAAAATAAGGCTTTATTGATCTCCACGAACCAAAATTTTATTCTTGCCGACGTTTCGGACGTATTGTTTCCATCCCTTATCAAGGCAATAAAAAAGGCGCAGAGATATTATATTAATTAACATTCTGGAGAAACAGTACTTCTCTATCACATCGCACACGACCTTGCACAACCCTCCACTTAACATATCGAAAATGCGGACCTCTCCGAAGGGAGTCCTGTACACTAGATAGATAGATGTGATAGAGAAGTACTGTTTCTCCAGAATGTAAATTAACATCTCTGCGCCTTTTTTATTGCCTTGATAAGGGACGGAAACAATACGTCCGAAACGTCGACAAGAATAAAATTTTGGTTCGTGGAGATCAATAAAGCCTTATTTTTTATAAATTATATTTTAAATATTGTGCTGTCTTATTTCTATAGATCAATAATTTCTATTACTATCTAATTATGATTTATTCCAATAATTGTCTTGCAAAAAACACGTTTTCCTGCGTTGAAAACAAATACCCTGTCAAATCTATCCTTCAACATTTTAGACACATGTGCACTACATTCATATAACGTTCATTTTGGCTCACAACACATGGTTGGGATTTTCTAGAAAAATTTTTGACTGTGAGTACATTAAGAATGAAAATTAAGAAATAAGAGTAAAAAAATAATTTCGTATATAAAACTATATTTTCTTCGAGTTTACATACATTTCCAAGTTTATATTTAATTATAATTAATTATTATAATTATTATTATCAAAAACATGAGTACTTTATTATGTTTTATCTTCTGTTAAACTCAGTGAAATTATTTAAAAAGAATTGCTTATTTTAGGCACTTATTTTTTTTCTATTTTTAAGTACATTCCTTGGTATTTCCTCGTGGACGTACACATAAGGTACTTTGCGTGTACAGAGGACTAATTATGTTTAGGCTAATATGCGCGTGATGATGGGGAGAGCAAACGTTGAATTAATGCATGTAAAACCCACCAAATGCTTGGCAGAAGTTGAACTAAAAAGGTTAAATTTGGAAAGTACCATTGTTTTGCTCGCTTGTTTGTTTGTATGTGAGTGTGAATGTCTGCGTGCGACCTACTAGGAGAGTAGATAAATTTAGATTTGTGAGATCGCAATAAAAAAATCTGAAATTAGCTTCTTAAAATTAAATAAAATATTTTTTAATGTAAAATACCTTCTGTGACATCATCCTCTAATGTTCCTTTCACTTGTGAAAAGCTCCACTGAATATCTCCATTATTACCTGAAAGTTAAACATGTTAAATTGATTTGATATGATTTTGAATATTAAATATACATTGAATCTATATTTGCATTAATAAATAAGAGCTATAAGTAAAATATATCTGATACTGGTTGAAAACATGGTGCCATGTATTGAGTAATCAGTCACATATATAAATATATTCAATAATATAAAATGGGACACATTAATAGAAAAAGATATTCTTTAAGAGACAATAACAATATAAATTTTTATGTGTATATGATATCGGTCTCACCGAACTAAATACTTTACTTTAGAATAAAGTATTTAGTTCGGTGAGACCGATATTATATACACATATACATATTTACGAACAATAAATTCATTTTGTTTCAATATAAATTTTTGTTTAAGTAATAATTCAACAGTGATAAAAGTCATTATTTTTCTTTAAAATTTTAAATATGAAACCATATGACATTGAACAATAAAAATGTTTCTTACAAAAAGTCAGGGAACACTATGTCTCAAAATTTTTCAAATAAATAACTTATGACTTGGTACTTCCGCTTTTCTACAACAATATATTTATCAACATCACAATGCGTAAGAGGTTTCTCAGTTTATAATAATAATAATAATTATATATATATATATATATATATATATATATATATATATATATATATATATATATATATATGGGTGGTTCTCTGTGACATCGAAGATGAAAAAAATAAATATTGCTATAACTGTGGGAATATAAATTTTCAGATCTTTTCGGGGCCATTATTTTTAAATTACAGAGAGCCAAAGTTCACATTTTAGCACTTTTTTGCATTGTATGCCCATTTTTATGAATTTGTAGTTTCAAGGGGATGCATTTTTCACTAAAAGCATAACTATGACTTTTTTTGTAAGATTTTCCGAACTTTTCATTAAAAATACTGTTGAAAACATAAATGTATGCTGTCACACTCTTGCAAGCCATTTAAACCTTAAATAGTGAAAATCAGCAATTCTGCTCCGGACTCTGGTAGCCTAATACTGTCTAAAGGATGTCTTTTTATAGTCAGAAACTGCCTAAAAATTTCCAGAGTGGGTCTAAATCATTATGATCACTTATGGTCAAAATATCCGGGAAAGGTGACCGAAATATTAATATAAATGTATATTAGTTGCCTTATAATGATGAATCTATTAGCATGATCATTGCAAAAAAATTTATGCTCTTACCTTGGAGTGGTAGAAAAGTATCTTCACTTGTTTTAGTATCCATCTAATCTCTTGTAAGCTGCTAAAAATACAAATATAATTATACAAATGTAAGAAATTAATTTTTAAACATTTATAATGCTGGATTTTTAGTCTACATCCCTTACAAGTATTATAATACTAATCTGAAGGATTACTATAAATATATAAACATCATTATTACAATAACTGAATATACGTATTTAATACAAAAAATATATAAATAAATCGGATCTGTAATTATAATGAGTAATATGATAACGTGACAGTGACAAGTTTGTGAAATTCAAACAATGTATTGCTGAATAATAATAATAATAATAATAATGTTGATACTTTTATAGTAATCCTTCAGATTAGTATTATAATTCTTGTAAGGGTTTAAAACTAAAAATCCAGCATTATAAATATTTAAAAAATAATTTTTTATAATTGTATAAAAATATTTGCATTTTGAACAGCTTACAGGGGATAAGATGGATACTGAAACAAGTGGAGATACTTTTCTACCATTCCAAGGTAACTGCATACATTTTTTTGCAATGATCATGGTAATAGATTCATCGTTATAAGGCAACAAATATACATTTCTATTAATATTTCGGGCACTTTTCCCGGATACTTTGACCATAAGTGATCTTAATGATTTAGACCCAGTCTGGAAATTTTTAGGCAGTTTCTGACTATAAAAAGACATCTTTTAGACAGTATTAGGTTACCAGAGTCCGGAGCAGAATTGCTGATTTTCACTATTTAAGGTTTAAATGGCTTACAAGAGTGTGACAGCATACATTTATGGCTTTAAAAGTATTTTTAATGAAAAGTTCAGAAAATTTTACAAAAAAAGTCATATTTATGTTTTTGGTGAAAAATGCATCCCCTTGAAACTACAAATTCATGAAAATGGGCATACAATGCAAAAAAGTGCTAAAATGTCAACTTTAACTCTCTGTAATTTAAAATAATGGCCCCGAAAAGATCTGAAAAATTCAGGAGAACTACTGGATACCTCTAAAACATATTCCCACATGGTATTTTTGTAACTTTCTGAGCCCTAGTCAAAACATTTATAAGTACCCCCTCTGCTGGATTTCATGTAAAGCATCAGCATTTATATTATTTTCTCGGTTTATAAACTACATCATAATCATATCCCATTCATTTAAATCGACATTTTTTAACTCTAGAACTATTATCCACAGTAATTATAGATACCAATGGTTTATGATCGTTAATTATTGTAAATTTATTTTAAAATATATATTTATTAAATGCCTTCACTGCAAACATTATCGCTAAAGCTTCTTTCTCGTAGATATGATAATTTTTTTCAGCACCATTATTACACTTGAAGCACATACTATTAGTATATCTCGTCCAATATTCCCTTGAGATAATATAGCTACTAAAGCAAAGTTTAAAGGGTCAGTTGTTAATATAAAAGGTTTCTTTAAATCTAGGATTTGTAAAACAGGCGCTGTACACAATGCTTTTTTTAATTTCTCAAAAGTTTCTTGCATTGATTTACTCCAAATAAACTTTTTGTTTTTCTATAATAAAATTGTTAAAGAATTTGCAATTTCTGCAAAATTTTTTATAAACTGTCTATAATATTCCGCTAAACCTAAAAATTCTCTCAGATTTTTAACGTTTTTTGGAATAGCAAATTTTTTTATAGCAATAAATTTTTCTCAGCAGTTTTAATACCATCTGCTCTTGTTACATGCTCTAAAAATTCAATTTCATTTTGAAAAGTATTAAATTTACTAGTTTCCATTTTCAAGCCCACAATTTTAAGTTTTTTAACTACAGTTTTTAGGCTCTGTATGGGTTCTTCTATTGTTTGAGAAAAAATAGTTATATCATCCATATATACAAAACAAACAGTCTCAATTAACCTCTTCTGACCGGCACCATTAATGCACAAATAAAAGAATTTTTTTTTATGGATCTATTATTTTTTGTCCTAAAAACTTATAATATACAGGCGTAAGTTCGTTTCAGGCAAACAAAGAAGAATTTTATGTAAAGTATTTTAAAACATGTTTTTTAAAAGGTTAATAAAAAAGAGCAATTACTTTTATAACCATTGATAACATACTATCGATGTGCTGACGAAAAGTACGATTTTTTTCAATGGGGGGCGCATACGTGTACCCAATTTTGCGAGGGTACAATTTTTTTTCTGTAAGTAGCACACTTACAAACCAAACGCGATTTTATTTGTCTGATCAATAAGTGTCATTTTCCAAGAAGAAAATTTATGAGAATAATTTATTTTTTTTTTAAGAGCTAAAAGTAAAATAAATTAGTTTTTTTTAAATAGTGGTTACGGATATTCATAAAATAAATTAATCTATGTAGGTTGAAGCACACCTCTAAAACTTTTACATTATATTCTGTGATATGTGAAGATTATATAAAAAATTATCCAAACCATTTTTAATAAAAGTTTTTTTTTATATAAACCTAATAAAGCAAAAAAGTAGAGTGAGTAACACAAAGAATTAATTAAAATGCGATAAATTATAATTTTTTTAAGTAATATATTATATATTATTAATATAATAAATAACGGTTACTCTACTTTGTGACTTTTTTCTATAAGGAATGATTTATTTAATATGATGAAAATTATCAAATAGCATTGAAAAGTGAAAGTAACAAGAAAGTCAAAAGTTCTGTGGAATCTCTCATATACGGGTTTTATTTTTTCTATCCCATCGTCTAGTAATATCTGTTGTCTCCACACCAGCATATATTGATGCAGTGTGCACTTCTTTATTATCTAACCAACGTACAACTGTAATGTTGTCTTTTGATGTTGCGAGAGATGTTGATCCTCTTGTTAGTTTTTGTTTTTGTAATTTAACTAAATTTTCTTTTATTTTAGGAAAGCGATTCAACTGCAATGACCCTAGTACATAAATTTGTTTCAACTGGAAGTATTTTAGTAATTCGTACGCAGTAAAAAGATTGTCCATAAAAGTTTATGATATTTATTTTCCAGATCATGAGTGATATTTATAACAGAGTCACCTATGGGTCCGTAAGTACTATTTTTGTTCTGCGATGACTGGTAAGTTTCGAAGCTATGTACATAACCATTAGGGCTGGCTCTTACCCAAATTTTAAACCCCCACTAGTCTTTAAACCCCGATTTGTCTCTCTACAAATCATATCAATAACCTTTTCTGGAAATAATTCACAAAAATAAGCGTATGGTGTTGAACCGCTTATATTTATTTTATACTTTCCTTTGAAAGAAGGAACTTTATTGACGTGTTCGTTCTCTTTTCCGGATACCCATTCTAAATTATTGTTTTCTTTCGCTCTTTTTTTAGATTGCTGAACATTTTCTTCTACCCTTTTAGATTTGTGAACACTTTTTTTTACCTTTTTAGATTTGTGAACGCTTTTTTTACCTTTCTTGGCTTTGTAGACATTCTTTGCTTCGATTTGCTCGTATAACATTTAGAAAACTGTTTTTTATAGGTTCATCAATAAATTCTTCGAAATCAGTATCGCTGTCATCGTTTGAGTTACAAAAACTGGCTTCCGAATTTGTAGGTAGATCGTCTTCATCCGAATCCATTATGCCTTATGAGGTAGTAGTAAATCGCGAGATGTTTTTCAAAACTATCTCCTAAGTAGATACAAAAAAAAATAATTTATGAACCCTAAAAAAATTAATAAAATATAAAATAAAATAAAATAAAAAGTAAATCAAATAATTGATTATATATTTATTTAAAAAAATAAGAAAACATTTTTTCAACTAATAAAAACTGCGTATAACAAGTTTTTTACATTACAATCATTTAATTAATATTGTATTCTGTATATACGTATATATATTTATATAAATATAGGAATTATACAATATAGAAATAAAATAATTATATATAACCAACAAGAACACTTACCGGATCAGCAACCACTTCTTTACTGACGCAGTTGTACGTAGGACTAGTGTACACACATGTGGATAAACATTAATTACCTTACAAATGCTTAAGACTGACCTTTGTGACATCGGCCTTGGGCTAAATGTTTTATGTGCTCGCGCACTACCGAAATAGTATAACACAAAATTTTTCAAACTAATAATTTTTCTTTTTATAGCACTTTTAATTTAATAACGGTCGGGACAGAATTTGCTTTCTTTCAACTGCAATTATAAAACACAAAAATTAATTTTTAATTGCATAACGCTATTACTTCTCTTAGAACTATATTCGAAGAGTGTAATGCTACCGTCGATTTTATAGGAGAAAATTATAGCGTGTCACAATCGTAAATTTAATATCTGTCCACGTATGCGGAAATCGGTCAGAAGAGGTTAAGATATAAAAATTGTAACATAGACATATACACCGACTCCCTAAGTATTTTACAACCTTTAAAATCCCAAAATATAAATATCAAGACCAACCACTACATTTTACAAATAATAAGAATTACTTGGAATTCGAAAACGAAAACAATACAAAAATGAACCTTTTCTGGATACCGTCTCACTGTGGGATAGAAGGAAATCAACAAGCCGATTTACTAGCAAAAGAAGCTGCTCAACTTGAAGACCTAAATATTATTAATATTCCGTATACCCATCTTTTTAGAGAAATAAGAAAAAGCTCAAACAAACACAATAAATACGATAAAAGAACAAAGCTTATCGATAGGAAAAATATATTTTAGGTCGTTTTTCAAAAATTAGAGCGTGTCACAATCGTAAATTTAATATCTGTCCACGTATGTAGACATCGGTTAGAAGAGGTTAACCGTTAGACTGCCGGCATGGCTCATGTCGCCTGTGAGCCACCTGTGACCTTGACAACTACTCTAGAGATATGAGATATTTTTATGTATAAATTTTGCACATCAAAAATATCAATTTATAAGGCAAAAATGCCGGCAGTCTAAAGGTTAAGGAGTAATTTAACCTTTAGAGGACGGGAATTTTCTGGTTCAGAAAAGCTTCTTTTTTCAATAAAATTAATGTCTAAAAACATCGGATCACTTTTAACCTTTAGAGGACGGGGATTTGGGTTTACTGTTTTCGCTCACTTTTCTATAGAAATCGAGTTTTTGTGATGTCTCACTTCTCAAAACTAACACATGTGTAGGGTCGATCATGGGCATGGCCCGTATAGGGGCCATCCCGTCCTCTAAAGGTTAATAAAAAGTTGCCGTTGTCGTGTAACTCGCGTAATAGTACATCTGGCAACGTTGCGTTTTACCTACATATATTGGTATACTTGCAATGCTGAGTAAACTGTAGCCTACTATCAATGTATAGCGATAGCGTGCAATATGTCTGATGAGTGTGAAACACTACGTGATAATCGTGAGAAACTAAAGATTCTTTTAAAAAGGTAGAAGGGTGCCTGAAAAATTATACAATAAATAATGTTTGGATCAACAGTCAGCTAATAACATAAGAAATATATACGGCACGAAGAGACACTTATAACGTTAAAAAAATAAACTCGAAAAAGACAAAAATTGTCAAGTTATAAAACCCGAAGGACGTAGAATAGTGCACATGAAAACTTTTGGAGATCAATTGATTTGCAGCAAGTGTAAATATACACACTCTTTACAGAATATTACAAGTGAAAAATGATTCGGCTTAGCTTCTGTATTCGATATTCAATGTCGAATATGCAAGACACTTTGCAAAGCTGAAACAGATGAAAAACATGTGGTTTATACAGATACGATACACGACTCTTCCGAACAAGATGCAATACACACAGTTTGTGATGATTTCAAAAAACATATATTTCGATACTAGTACAAAGAGAATTCTAGGTTTGTATACATCGCATATAAATGTATATATTGCATTTTATATGTGTATAATTTGGAAATAATTGTAAAAATTTTAAATTTTCAGGCATACTTGATGGAGGTATTGGAAAGATACAATTCAGTAGATTATTGACTCACTTGAATATCTCACAAATGCATTAGATTACATTTAAAAATGATGAAAGAGAGGTTGGTCTTGCTATTGAGGAACTGCCCACGAAAGTGGTTTGCGTGCAGCCTATAATGAGAGGGCAAATACATTAGAGAATAAAGAAGATGATTTAAAGTTATTGTGGGGTTCGTAATAGTAAATTTTGATTAATTTTTTTATAATTCATTTTTAAAATTTATTTACTGTTTTCCATAAATACAATATTTAATTATTTTTATTATTGATTTTTAATAATTTTGTGGCTTCAAAAATTGTCATGCAGTATAATGCAGTGATACAAACGTCTCTATAAAACACATTTTTAACAAATGTTTTTTTATGCACATTATTGCACTTACATATAGATATATAAATGTATACGTATATTTAATTCATGTATAATTAACTTAATCAATTTCTAATTGTAATTAGTTTTGAGATTTTTAACTTGCACTAAAAAATATTTATTTTTTTTACGAAATCATGTTAAATATTTTTTACATATTAGTCATTTATTGCCAAGAAACGTAGTTAATTTTTATAATGCAGAGAAAAACTTTTTTATGCCCTACATATGTATTAGTACGGATGCTATAATTTGAAAGTAAAAATAAAATACATTTTTAACTGTAACAATTATTGCACACAGATAAATAAAGAAGAAATTAAAAATCTTACCTTTAGACATCTGTTTATTTCCCTTTCATTTTTTTAGATCTAGTCACTTAGCTCAAGATTTTATTTGTCCCGATAAGTACAAAGGGGAAGATCAATATCCAGAAAGTATAGTACGCATAGCTTCGTCATTTGACACAGGTTGGACTATTAGAAATACTGGTCGAACGTAGGACAGTGTGTCAGACGTATATTAAATTGGCACAGTCTCTTTAAAAGGCCGAACGAAAAATATACCAAAATTGTTGCTATTTTGTTGCAAAAACATTGCGCCGAAATTAATTTTGTTGCTCCGGCCGTTTCCGAGAAACAGCGGCTGTGCTAACTTAAATCTTAAGCTAGTACAGCAATGTCCGTAACTTTTTTGCTAATTAACATTTTTTAGTCAATCCAATGCCATTATTTGTTGCTATTTAATTGCTTTTGGATGGTTATGGTCGGAAAGTTCAAAACCGATCGATATGCCAATCAGGAGACTCGGCGAATCCCACCTTTTGCAAAAAGTCGTAAAAATCGTTTGAGCCCAATTATTATTATTCGATAATTTGTTGCTAATTTGTTACTCGGGATTGATACCAATTTCCATTTAATTACTATATATTTTTGCATGTCGTCTAATATCGATCAAAATAGTTTTTTGATTGATTTGATTTTTGTACTCAATTCTTAGATTACATAACATTAAGTTGGCTAAGTTGTAACAAAACTAAATTGGGGAATTAGTCAGTACGCTGCCAACTTACATTATTTATTAACAAGATGTTTGTTTTAAATTACAAACTTCTCGAGTAAATATTATCTTTATAGCATAATATAAAATTATAACTTTTTTGGTAGATACCATGTATATTTACGTGTATAAGTATATATACTTACATTGTATTTTCATGTCTTGAAAAAAATAATTTATAATAATTATTTATATCTAATAGAAATTCTATTTACATCTAATGTTTTACATGCTGGATAATCACTTTTTAATATCAAATACTAACTTTTTTAAATAGTGAATTTTAATAATTTTAAATAAAGTTTATTCACTTTTTTGATAACCTGACTTTTCCACTATTTTAGAAAATTCATTTCATTAATGGGTAGTGATCAACTTTTCATAAATTCAAATCAGGATTATTAATAATTAATAGTAATTCACTGACATAGTGTTATATTTAACATGTAGATAGCAAGTGTTTTTCTTAAAAAAAAACTATGACCGGATGTTGTGATGCCTAAATAGACGTTCTATGATTGGCCTGTATCATGCGCATGCGTCAACAGATAAATTTGATACTTAAAAAAGATTATTAATTCTATCCTACCTATAAATACAAATAGATAGTGAAAATATAAATAAAAATTAAATATGTAGATTGTATAGTCTTTAATGACATAGTGTTTTTGCATTTTTAAAATACAATCCGATTATTAACATAACTCTCCGCGGTAAAAGCTAGAAACTGTAAAACTACATAACTCTACGCGGTGAATGCCCAGGGAGTGTAAACTATAAAACCACATAACTCTACGCGGTACAAGCTAGTAAATGTAAGCTTTAATAAAACATAAAAGCAATGCGGTAAAAGCTAGATACTGCAAACTGTAAAACCACATAGTTCAAAGTGGTTAAAGCTAAAAACTGTTAATTCTATACCACTAAACTCCCCACGGTAATTGCTAGAAAATGTAAACTCAAAATCCACATGACTACTCGGTAAAAGATAGAAACTGTAAACTTTAAAGCCACATAACTCGACGCGGTAAACACTAGAATCTGTAAAACTACATACTTGAATGCGGTAAAAGCTAGAAACTATTAACTCGAAAACCTCATAACTCTACGCCCTAAAAGTTGGAAAATGTAAAACCGCATAATTCGATGAAGTTAAAGCTAAAAACTGTAAACTGTAAAACCATATTAATGTACGCAGTAAAAACTAGAAACTGTCAACCTTAAAACCACATAATTCAACGCGATAAAAGCTCCAAACTGTAAACGTTACTACAACATAACGCAACGCGATAAAAGCTAGAAATTGTAAAACCACATAATTCAACGTGGTTAAAGCTAGAAACTGTAATGTATAAAACACATAATTCAACGTGGTTATATATGAAAATGTAAACTTTAATACGACATAACGCAACGCGATCAAAGCTAGAAACTGTCAACTGTAAAACCACAAAATTCAACGCGTTCAAAGCTAGAAACTGTAAAGTGTTACACCATATATCTCTACGTGATGAAAGCTAGAAACTGTAAACTTTTAAACCACCAAAATCTTCGCGGTAACAGCTAGAAACTGTAAAGCCACATAATTGAACGCGGTAAAAGCTATATGCTGTAAACTGTAAAACCACATAATACAACGCGTCAAAAGCTAAAAACTATCACGCTAAGGTACATAACTCTACGCGGCAAAAGCTAGAAACTGTAAACTAAAAATCGCATAACTCTGCACGGTAAAAGCTAGAAACTATATAAACTCTAAAGCCACGTAACTCGACGCGTTAGATCCTAGAAAATGTAAAACCATATAATTGAACGCGGTAAAAGCTTGAAACTTTAAAATCTAAAAGCACATAACTCTACGCTGTAAAAGCTAGAAACTGCAAACTCTAAAGCCACATAACTCGACGCGGTAAAATCTTATACTGTGAAACCACATAATTGAACGCGGTTAAAGCTAGAAACTGTAAACTGTAAAACCATATTAATGTACGCGGTAATATCTAGAAACTGTAAACCTTATAACTACATAAATCAACGCCATAAAAGCTCGAAACTGTAAACTTTAATACGACATAACCCAACGCGATGAAAGCTAGTATCTGTAAACTTTACACCACATAACTCTACGCGGTAAAAGCTGGAAACTGTAAATTACATAATTCTACGCGGTGAAAGCTAGGAACTGTAAACTCTAAAACCACATAACTCTACGCGGTAAAATCTTAAACTGTGAAACCACATAATTGAACGCGGTAAAAGCTAGAAACTATTAAATCTAAAACTTCACATTTCGACACGGTAAAAGCTAAAAACTGTAAACTCTAAAACCACATAACTCTACGCTGTAAAAGCTAGAAACTGTAAATGTAAAGCTAGTATATGGAACCTTCAATACAACATAACGCACAGCGATAAAAGCTATAAACTGTAAACCTGTAAAACCACATAATTCAACGTGGCTAAAGCTAGAAACTGTAATAAACCATAATTCAACATGGTTTAAAGCTAGTAATCTGTAAAACCACATAATCCAACGCGTCAAAAGCTGGAAAATATAAAACCGCAAAAGCTAGAAACTGTAAACTGTAAAACCATATAATTCAACGTGGTTTAAGCTAGAAACTGTTAAATCTAAAACTTCACATTTCGACACGGTAAAAGCTAAAAACTGTAAACTCTAAAACCACATAACTCTACGCTGTAAAAGCTAGAAACTGTAAATGTAAAGCTAGTATATGTAACCTTCAATACAACATAACGCAAAGCGATAAAAGCTATAAACTGTAAACTGTAAAACCACATAATTCAACGTGGCTAAAGCTAGAAACTGTAATAAACACATAATTCAACATGGTTAAAGCTAGAAACTGTAAAATGTAAAACTACATAATACAACGTGGTTAAAGCTAGAAACTGTAATGTGTAAAACCGTATTGCTCTACGCGATCAAAGCTAGAAACTGTAAAGCCCCATAACTGAGCGCGGTAAAAGCTAAATACAGTAATCTGTAAAACCACATAATCCAACGCGTCAAAAGCTGGAAAATATAAAACCGCAAAAGCTAGAAACTGTAAACTGTAAAACCATATAATTCAACGTGGTTTAAGCTAGAAACTGTAAACTTCCATTCGACATAACCCAACGCGATTAAAGCTAAAAACTGTATTCTGTAAAACCACATAATTCAACGTGGTTAAAGCTAGAAACTGTAAAGTGTAAAACTATATAGCTCTACGCAATAAAAGTTAGAAATTGTAAACTTTAATACGACATAACCCAACGCGATCAAAACTAGAAACTGTAAAATTCAAACCATCTAAATCTTCGCGGTAAAAGCTAGAAACTGTAAAGCCACATAACTGAACGCGGTAAAAACTAAATATTATAATCTGTAAAACCACATAATTCAACGCAACAAAAGCTAGAAACTGTTGACTCTAAAATCACATATTCTACGCCCCAAAAGCTGGAAAATATAAAACCGCATAATTCGACGCGGTTAAAGTTAGAAACTGTAAACTTCAATTTG
The DNA here is from genome assembly GCA_026168455.1 of Theocolax elegans. Classification (NCBI taxonomy): domain Eukaryota; kingdom Metazoa; phylum Arthropoda; class Insecta; order Hymenoptera; family Cerocephalidae; genus Theocolax; species Theocolax elegans. Next base: position 52,098,141 of record CM047427.1, read on the forward strand.
ACATAACCCAACGCGATTAAAGCTAGAAACTGTATTCTGTAAAACCACATAATAATGCGGTAAAAGCTACAAAATGTAAACTCTAAATCCATTAAATTCTACGCGGTAAAAGCAAGAAACTGTAAACTGTAAAGCCACATACCTCGTCGTGGTAAAAGCTAGGAACTGTAGGACCACATATTTGAACTCGGTAAAAGCTTGAAATGTGTACTCTAAAACCACATAACTCTACATGGTATTTGTATATAATAATATCGCCCTCTCCAATCCAAATGCTTTACTTTAGAATATGCAGGCACGCTGCACTCTTTCTCCACTATGGTTGGTGGAATTTCCCAGAGCACGGCCTTTTTAAAATGATTAAAGGCGTTTCGTCCTCAATCTCCAGCTTGGACTCCTCAATAAGGAACTGGAAATCTTACCTTAGACGCCTGTCATAAGATGAACTGCGACGCCAGCAAGATGTCCTGCGGCTATATATATATATATATAGAAAGGAGACGACGATCTCTTCAACGAGTGTAGAGAGATAGTCGTCTCCCTCTGGTGGTGGAAAAAACCATTAGTCAGAGTGCGACGTGTTAGACCAAGTCGCGAGTTATTTGAAACAAAATTTATCGTTCGGTAATATGTATATGTATATAATAATATCGGCCTCTCCGAACCAAATGTCCTTCACATATTGACTTCAAACTTCGTATAAATGCGTATCATGTGATCTAGTGCTTCTGTATTTGCGTTTTGCAAATAAAACCATAATATGTTCATTAAGTGTAATAATGTATCCATCTGACTCGGTCGGTAATAATCTAGTATGGCACCCCCTTAATGTTTACTAAGGTTGAAATGTGAGTTGATATTAAAATTACATACCCCGTAGTAGAATTAAAAAAATTGAATACGTAGTAAGTAACTAGTTTACCTAGAAATGTGTGAAAAATGTAATCAGATTTGGACCGGTGATAAACCCCATTTTTTGAACATTTCTTGGTTTGATTTTGCTTGATCTAGTAATAATGGGTCTTACCTAGTCAGTTGAAAGCAAGAAAACTAGTTTCGGCCGTTTTTTACTGATCAAAATTCGGGATTTATTGCGGGCTATCAACGACCAATTAATAATGTCAATGATGAATTTTGGACAAATTTCGTAATATCCAATATATCTTAGCAACGATGAATTCTTTGGCATAAATCAATAAAAAATCGTAGATTTTTCGGGAAAAACTGGACGTTGGGATTCGACCCCAGGACCCACAGTTACGAAGCTCGTTTCTTGACTACTAGACTAACATCCGTGTTGCTGCTGCACCGCTTGCATCAGACTACAGTTATTATGCTCGTGACAGTAGTATTCCTACTTTCTAACCTATTTAAGGGGGTGACATAGTGAAAAACTATCGACGAAGCGTCGGTAATGTAGTAAGCTATAATGTACTAGTAGAGCCATCATCATCTATAACCTCACAGTAGATGGCGCCAATAGTACATTCCAGCTATCATATTCTATGAATGTTGTACTAAACTTCAATCCTAATCCGACCACTGACAGGGATGTACAAATGCACTTAGACATTAACCTGGAAGTACCTAAAAAGTTTTTTTACATGAACTAATCATTCACACATATAAAAGATAACCGATGCAATAATTGAAGAGTAAGAACACTTACCTAATCTACCAACGCAACTCTCATAATTACGGTCAATCGTTTAATTTTTCACTCACAAGATAGTCCTACATCCTTCACACATAATTTGATTGCACTTCTTTAGGTAGAGAATAAGATCTGCATAATGGTTTGGCGTTGGGTATTATTTCCAAAGACAATAATATGTATGCAATCAAACATACCCTTTATTATGTGTATGCAAGGAGTACCTGAAATTTCTTGTATATGGACTGCATAATTACTAATATAGACAAAAGCCGGTGCATTAATTGAAGTACTTGGGTTTGGTAGATGATTAGTGGACGTAAATAAGGAAAGTAACCAACCCACAGGTAGAGATCCTATGGCTACTGTAACCAGCAGTTAGATGGAAATTCCATTGCTATTATAGACAGCTGTTCGAGGTCCAATTGGCAATTGTATTCAGCATTAGCCAGAGGATACAATGACATCATAGGTCTACTGTTAATTCGAAAATTTTATGGCTGTCGTAGCTATCTATTAGTAACAGGAGGTTACTTGGATTAAGAAAGACCAAATGAATTTCAATCCGGATCCGACTACTGACAGGGATGTACAAATGCACTTTGACGCCAACCTGGAAGTATCTAAAAAGTTTTTTGTACATGAACTAAAAACATTCATAAACATTCATACAAATAGAAGATGATCAATGCAATAATAAACTATAAACACAACTCTCATAATTACGGTCAATCAGTTAATTTCTCACTTACAAGATAGCCCGACATCCATCACACATGATTTGTTTGCAGTTCCTTCGGTATCAAACATAACCTTTAAGTCGGACGCCATCAAACACTGGATAGCTGGATATTTTTCTTATACAAGAGTAATTGTGTGAACTCGGCAACATTGATGTAGTCAAATCAACATCCAGTACATCAATATAATTTTCACAATATACCACAATGCTCACAAAAAAACACAACAATGTTTACAAGCCGTTTTGTTATCCAGCCGAAACGGTCACGAGCAACGTGAACATCACTAGTATCGACGCGGGAAGCACAACTCCGCATGCGCGCACTGACTCTAGTCGAACGAGACTGACGCAACCCGTTCTATCGACACTCGCGCCTTGATAAAAGGCCCCGATTTCTTATTAATTTTTACTAATTTGTATAGCATCTACTAATGCATTGCAATATACTACATAACTATCAGAATTAATTAAAAACTATTATTATCAAATAATTTAAATAATACGTAAAATTTTTTTAATTATGCGATATTTAACCTCACATAACGACGAATATAGCCTACGCGGCCGGCTAACTCGACGACTCGACGCGCGAGTCGGCCGCCTAGGCCTCCTACTGACAATATTTTGCTTTTCTCAACGTGCTTGATTTTTGTTTGTCATTTTCCGAATTAATCTAAAGCCTATGAATGCGTGCTTATGCATAAACAATACCCATGTATTATTATTATTTTTATGAAATAAACAAGATTAATATTATTTGTGATTTTTCGCATTTTTAAACGGATTTAATTATTATTTTTTGTTTTCGTTTTTAAAGTTTTTAATATATTTATTAGTAAATAATGAATATAAATAATATTTGTAATTTGTCAATATAGAAAAACTCATTGCACTTTGTTCAGTCAAACGAGAGATATTTAAATCGAGTTAATCCCCCGGAAAAACGATTTCTAGCCTTACACACCAACGAATATAGCCTACGTGGTCGGCTAACTCGACGACTCGACGCGCGAGCCGCCAGCGTAATCCTCAAGCTGACAATTTTTCGTGTTTTCAGTATCGAGCAAACTTGATAATCGTGCAACGGCACACGAGCCGCGAGAAGTTCGTCACTAGTTATCCGAAAATTGCGCGTGCGTATGCGCGTACGTAATCTAGTATAGCGAGAGAGATATATATAGAGAGAGAGGGAGAAAGATGGGTAGAGCGAGTGATTGATAGAGGGAGAGAGAGAGATGGGAGCATGCAATACAGCCGTGGCCTCTAAATAACAATATTTTGTTTTTTTATCGTATTTGTTTTCCATTGTTTCCCCGATTAAATATGCTAGGAATGTCGTCATTCTTCAATGCATAAGCACGATTTTTATTATATGTCTTTTATTGATATAAGGCTGGCATATGAATTATGGTATTTAACGCCATATTGCTACAACGATTTGCGCATGTGCTTCCACGCTAAGTATACAATACAAAGTACAGACTAAGCGCGTCGCGCATTCTAGCGGCGAAATTGGTACTAAGATAACATTGTCAATAATATAAACTATTTATTTTTTGTCAATATTATGTAAAACCCAAATACAGAAGCACTAGATAATGGTGTAATATGTCTTTCTACAAAGTTCCAGATCAATAAAACAAGGACACCCTAAAAAATTTCTGCACGAAAAAATGACGATTTTTTCCGTGCAAACTTTTTTTAGGTGAGAAAAATGGAAAATAGTCTCATTTTTTTAAATTTTCTACATTTTATATCTTTTAGGCTAAAGTCATAATAATTTGATATTCATACAACCAAAAAACAAATAATAATAATGAAAATGGCTAAAACCATCGATACACTACATTGCAGTAATTTTTAAACATTTTTTAAGGTAAAGGACAAAAAGTCATTTTTTCAAATTTTCGACATTTTATGTAGAAATATCTAAGTCATCTATATACTACATTAAACTTATAAAAAAGAATGTTCATAGAAAATAGCAAATAGTATCATTTTTTCAAACTTTCGAGATTTTTTACCTTTAAGGCTTAAGTTATCATTATTTGATATTCATACAATCAACAAAAAAATGTTTAAGGAAATAGCTAAAATCATCGATATACTACATTAAATTCATAAAAAAAAATGTTCAAGAAAAAGGGCTAATAGTATCGTTTTTAAAATTATCTGCACTGTTTATTTAATATATATGTATATTTTAAAATATATATATTGTAAACAGCCACAAATAAAATTCTGCCGAGCGAGCGTTAGCGAACGAGGTTTCTGTCGCTAGTAGATTATTATCCAGATTATTGCGCACAATCATAAAGCTTCACTAACCAATATTGCTATGAGTGCGAAATGATCCTGTCGTATTCAAACAATAATTAAAGCGCCAATTTTGTTTTTAAGCCTTGGGACAAGGCAAGTGTGCCTGTCATGGTGCATAGCGAGCACACACACTTTCCTACCTACCTATGACCCAAATTACCTACCTAAACCGTATATTAAATAAATCTAGCACCGAGCACACATATCTCTAGCTACCTATATAAGAAGATAACCCCACTAAAGCCGAACAAGCTGCACCCTGGAACAGAAGCGGAGCCAGCACACACAAGAGTCGAGGAAACCAGTAGCCACCAAGAGGCTACATGTAGGGCGAACAGCACTCGGAGAGCCTGGGACATCAGCTGAGTGCGAAGGCAGCATAAGAGCATGGATAGGGCATCGAGGTCCAAAATACCAAGAAGACGGCTGCTGCAGCAATTATAACAGCATATCCGTAATAGCCTCAAGCCAGAAGGAGCCATCCAACAGCAACGGACTCGTACAGGGAGATCAACCTGTAAGGCATAATCATAAGTATGTTTTCAAGACTAAGGAGCAGGTAGGAGTACACAAGACTGTGTACAGAAGTAGAGGTGTATAGGAGCCAGGGTTAGAGGTTATGTGAGCATAAACATTGCTCACATATACTAACTAAATAACAAGGCACCTGTCAAGTTACTCCTTACCGTATTATAGCAGCCGCGCCGTAGACCCGAGGAACAGCCTCCGGAGCCGGCGTCGTGAAGAGACGTCTCAGCAGCCAAGAAGCCACGAAGTAGAGAGAGACGGAGATAGCGACACGTACATGCACCCGCCGAGCAGCTACGACCCGTTAACCACGGCAGTAAGGTTCGTCGTCCATCTGGAAATAAACTCACGGATCGATTAGCCGATAAACAATGAGGAACGAGGTTATAATTACCAAATAGCAGCCTCGTCGTCGCCAGCTCGTCGTCGCCAGTCGTCGTCGTCGTCGTCGTCTCACTCGAACTATAGCAGAACGCCAACAGCAACATCAAGCCGCTCTCGATGTAAGGCCGCGCTCGCACTGCGCGGAGACGGTCGCGACGCATGCGCGCGGCGCTCTTGCAGGACGAAGGCACAGAGAGAGCTCGGGAACTCGGCCGTGAGCAGACGCAACGAGGTTATATTGAGCGATATTTCGACTGTTTCCCGTACGATAAGCGAGTCCGAGAGTGTGCACCGGGTGAAATTGAGAGCGAGAAATTATCTGTATAAGGTTGGTGCAAAGTGCTATCCATACCCGTGTTCCTCTCCTCGTAAGGTGTGTGTGCCGCAATTCCCCTTTTCGCGTATTCGCACACGTGGCCGGCGTCGCCATTTTCGTCGATCGAGCGGATATTCGATCGAGCAACAGCTATATCGCCGCGCGTGAAATTATACTGAGCCAAATATCGAGCCCTCACGCCGTTATACTTAATTAAGCGTTATTATTAATAATTAGCAGTCGTTAATATTTAGCCGCGAGCACGACTGGCTACCGTGTACTTAATTACTATCTGATAATAAATTCTCTGTTATTTTATCATTGATATTAATTTCATCACCCGCACCCTGATCCCCAGTGCGGTGTGACAGCCTATAATCGATACACTGATTTAGAATCTTGATCAAATGAAAAGTTAAAAACTTTAAAATTTTATAAAAAGATGCACCGCTGAATTTGGAAACTTAACACATTCTCTCCCAGTTTCCATTTGAAAGCATATTTGTATTTGTCATATCGTCGCACAAACATATAAACCTATTCACTATTCAATATTAGTTTAACATAGTGGTTTTAAATAGGAATAAATCTCTTGTTTAAACAATAACAAAAGTGTCAATTATATTTTTGAAATGTATAAAGTATGAGACTAACCGATAGACTAATTTGAACTCATTTAGTGAGTAATGACAATTAAAATGATATTTTGACAAAGTCTTCTGCTCGTATAGATTATGATTCAGCTGTTAATAGTCAATACCGCGATAGTAAAATAGACGTCGCACGTGACGTCTTATAACCGTAACAAAAAGTTAATTAACGTCTGTATTTTACGTCTAATTTAAATCTTTTTGTAAATATTTGTTATCACTTTTTATTTACAGATTATACTTTCGATAAAAAAACCAATCTATTTGCCTATATCAAATTTACAGTCTTGACGGATACGCATGATCTGGCCAATCGTAAAACGTTTATATGGGCTGCACAACATCCGGTCATTACTTTTTTTTTATATAGGGATAATGTGATTATTTTTTAAAAATTGACAATAATGGCTGATTATAAGTCAAGTAACGACTACTTCTAACCCCAAACAATTGAATCATCCTGATAGAAAATTATATAATTTTTAAACTCTAAACTGTACATTTTTTAAAGACTCCAAATAATACCTATTGACGAATTGATTAAAAACTCATTTAATATCAAACATTGTAACGGGATACGGATTGAATATAAGGAATAAAAAATCAACGAAGGTATCGGGACGCGAACCCACGATCCCGGGAGCGCGAGGCAGAAGCCTCACCACTGCGCTACCATTCGCAATTATCCCGGCTAGTCGATTTGGTCCTATCGACGATCGTCGCCGATAATCCAGGAACCTACCTGCGCCGACACTCGAAATCCGTACCCGTTATATCCCCCACCCACAGGCGACCTACGCTCTCGGGGAGCCGCTTGATCACTTCGATCATCAAAGCTAGAGAGGCGAAGGTTGTCCCTGCTCGACCGGTGTCAAGAAGACCGTTTTCTGAGCACCGGAAGTCTCGTTAGGGACAGCCGTGCGATTGTACCACCACGCTTGAGATCCCACAATCTCAAGCTCCCCTACGTTTAGTGCCCACCTTGTAGGTGTACTGCATATACGTATACACACTGTGGAGCCGAGAAATACAGACTTTTCTCCTACAGTTGTACTTCCGCACTTTTTGACGTTCTCGCGGGGAAATCCACCGGGACTGTGGTGGTGGAGATGGGAGTTAGTGACCGACTTTGGTCGAGGATGAGCCAAGCGAAGATAAATTTCTTCGTCTCTTCTGGCAAGTGGGTTTTTGAGTTGGGCGCCATTGTAACGGTAAGGTATTGTTTACCTTACCGTTTGACGAATTCGAGCAACACTAGCGAACAGTATCGTAATATTCGCATCGGCTCGAGCCGGCGAGATTCGGCTCGGCTCGGTTCGTCGTGATACACGGGCGAGATAAGCTTCGCGCGCGCACCTGATTAGAGAGGTGAGGGGGAGATTCGCGCGTGCTGAGAAGAGATATAGCCGCTTTGTTACGCGACAGGTGTAATTCCACCGCGTCCCGTGTTCAGCTTCGCTGTGCTGTATTTTACCGTGTGCTTTCGTGTGTGTATTTCGACTGCAGGCCAATCCTGCATTTGCAGCCACACAATCTCGGTGCACAGACGAACGGACAATCCGTCCTACACCGCAGCCAGAGTTAGAGAGAGAGAGAGAGCGAGTGACTGGCTGGCCGTGTTTACCAACGACTATAGCAACGTATAAAGTATAAGTGGTACCACTTCACGCGACCGTGTTTTATTCGCAATTAATCGATAATCTTATTGCTTTATACCAGTCCCGTTGACTAGATAAATCCTTTTAGTTCGCGATATTTCCCCCCCCCCCTCTCTCTACAACTCGGCCGCTCACCGACTTGTAATAAAAGCGTAGACCTCGACGACGATTAGAGATTTTGTTTATTATTTATCTTTTATATACAATTCAATAAACTCAATTTATTATTACATTTCAATCCGGTGTTCGAAGAATTGAATTTTAACCCACGTACGATTCCTTCCGTAATCCTAAGAGCTCGTATATTTCTGGTTGACAAGTGCTCGACGCGATATCCCTGTATCGCGGTCAATTTCAGATTTGATTTTACCTGGTTGTTATCTGAAACAGTAACTCGGTTTCAGACTAACACTTAACAGATTTGGTAGAGCGAACAGGTAACCGCCGCCGCAACGCGGGAAAAATATATTTATTTAAATACGATAGGTTTACCCGTACCGCTGAGCAGCCGCGATATTAAAATAAACATCCGTGCGGCAACCAAACTGTTACAACATCCTATTACAATTTTTGTATCTCAAAAAATTACAATTCAGAAAGTAATAGAAAAGGATGAATAGAAAAAGCCACTGTATACATGATAAATATATTTCCAACCACAACAATGTTGCTGCATGAAAATGTATACCAATGTAAAACACGAATGATCCGATGTACTCAATACCTTGTAATGAAAAATTGACATTTTATCAACACTTATCTTATTACTTCGATTTATCTATCAATAATTCGATGGTTTAGTGCGCACTAATATATGAAACTACAGGAGAAGAGGAAATGCCAAAAATGGATTATTCGCTTAGCGGTATTGATACACGTGTGATGCAATCAAAATTTTCTTTCTGAAACTTTTATAAGTGCAACTTTTTTACGGATAAGTTGTACTTATCTGTTAATTACGGAGGACACTGATAATTTTGACTAATAAAAGAAATCGTTAGAATGGACTCGAATCTTCTTGTAATGGCTATTTCTAATCTGTAACAATTAACAAACGTCAATTTTCTAATATACAAACGTAAAGTAGAAAATTCTCGTGTAAAAACATTCCTATTAAAGTGTTTTTAGACTGTACCGTTTAGTTTTTTTATAATATTTGCAAATCGTAAATTAAAGTTTCTATTAGTGCAAGTATGAGAATGGAGGGGTTTTATCGAAACAAGATCATTTAGAGAGCTAAAGGAAATAAATTTCTGACGAAATTTGAATAACGGCCATTTTTACCTCCAAAACTAGTTTTATTTTCTATCACGGACATGTTCGATAGTTAGACATAACTATTACTTATAGTTCTTAATAACATATTCTTTCTGCCCAATGGCCATTTTCAAAAGGTAACAGACTATTTATAGGTAAATGCTCAAATTTACTCTATATTAAAAGTTCAGATCAAGTATAGATATAATTAAAAAAAAAAGTTTGGTCCATTACGTTGATACGTTATAAAGTTATAGTAATAATAAAATATGTTACTAAATTTAGCCTAAAATTAATTTAGATCATGCAGATAATTTGTAGACTCAATTTTCATCCAAATTTATTTCTCGGAAGAAATGTTTTTTCAGCGCAGGCACCGAAACTAGCACTTCATAAGGTAATTTTGGCCTTCCTGTGCTGAAAAATAGTATATGCACCACGGCAGAAAAGTAGCTCAACCTATAGCTTTGTTTTTGATAACCGCAGCCAAAGACAAGGATGTCAATTTTCACTCGCTATAGATTGACCGCTTCTTTTACGGTGTAGATGCGCAATATATTATTCAAAATTATTAATTTTAGCTATTTTCTGGTATTCTTATGGGTTTCATTATAAGTAAATTAATTAACCCTTAAAGAGCCAGCAATTGAGATTTTTGAAAAGTTTGATTTCTACATAGAAAGGGGGTTTGGGTCCCCAAATGATGACCAAACTAAGCTCAAATGTCGGCGAGTTGGAGCATGACGCCATATGGCGTCATACCGGCCTTCTAAGAGTTAAACTAATTTAGCTTCTTGATTAAAGGTTTCATACAACTTTTATTTCAAATTTTAGATTCGAATTCACTGAAGGTATTTGTGTGTGTATAAAGTTATTAACCTTTCGAGGACGGGAATTTTCTGGTTCAAAAAAGCTTCTTTTTTCAATAAAATTAATGTCTAAAAACATCGGATCACTTTTAACCTTCAGAGGACGGGGATTTGGGTTTACTGTTTTCTCTCACTTTTCTATAGAAATCGAGTTTTTGTGATGTCTCACATCTCAAAACTAACACATGTAATGGGTCGATCATGGGCATGGCCCGTATAGGGGCCATCCCGTCCTCTAAAGGTTAAAAAGTTGTGTGATGTATGAAAATTGTTACTATAGATTCAGAGAAAATTTATGTAATTGCGTAGAAATTATTGGGTAAATATAATGAAAATCATTATAATGTTAGAAATGTATATCATAATTATTGCTGCAATTTTTTAATAAAAATCTGTTATAGAATTAGTCTTAAAATAACAGTTAAATTAGGCAATTAATGAATTCGTATCTATGTAATTAATTTACGATTATAAAATGGTTAGTATCAATAAAAATAATGTCTATTTCAAACCTCAAATCATAAAGGTACAAATAAAAACATTATATATAAAAAATCCCTTAAAATGTAAAAAATGTCCTTAAGGTGATGCCATACCCAATTTTTCTTGATTAATCACTAAAAACAATAAAACATTATTTACTAAACTAAGAGAAGAGGTGCCTGCATTTACCATTAATCTAACTGTGTGCTAGCATGCTTTAAAGCCAAGATATTCAAGCGTTTTCGCGAAAAATCTTGCCAAAAATGTCAATGTTTTGAACCAATTTTAGGTCAGCCTTAAATTTTGAATAAACAATATTCATTTTCTTTGTTAATGAAAAGAAATATTTTTGAATATAGATTTATTCATGCTAACTGTATTTTAAAGTAATAATTGAATATATATAACTATACAATTTCAGTAGCCCTATCTCATAGCAATTCGAGAATGTTGCTGAAAAATCAGTTACAGACTTATAGACTGAGAAAAATGTTCTATTAAAAATTATTACGTTCACAGTAACAATGAGATATACTCTCATAATGATAAAAATAACTATGTTACATAGTAAACAAGTTATAGCATGAATAAGATATTATAAGTATTCAATTAACAATAAAAAATCAAACCAAATGCTCTGAAAAGTTAGTGAAACATTCACATTAAATTATTAAAATTAAGAAAACGTAGTAGATATAAAAGTTTTTACAAATTTCACATTGAATCTTTGTCTATAATTTTGGTGTACTATATTGCGCTTATATATAATTGCGTTTTTACATAATAATAATTAGGCCGAAACGATTTCTACGACTTTTTGCAAAAGGTGGGATTCGCCGAGTCTCCTAATTGGTATATCGATCGGTTTTGAACTTTCCGACCATAGCCATCCAAAAGCAATTAAATAGCAACGAATAATGGCGTTAGTTTGACTAAAAAATGTTAATTAGCAAAAAAGTTACGCAGGTTGCTGCGCTAGCTTAAGATTTAAGTTAGCACAGCCGCCGCTTCTCGGAAACGGCTGCAGCAACAAAATTAATTTTGGCGCAATAAATTTGCAACAAAATAGCAACAAATTTTGGTATATTTTTTAGTTTGGCTTTTTAAAGTGGCTGTGCCAACTTAATAGACGTGTCAGGCACTGCTGCTTAATTGGCTATTTCTCAAAAAAAAAGTAATACCTTATTTTTTACTAAATAGCAAATGTAAAAAATGTGACATTGGTCACTTTCACAGTAATCATGATTGTCGGTTGAATTTTGAAGATTCTTCTAAGGCTATGGAGCCTCAAGCTGCGATTAAACTCGTTAATGGCAATGTAATATTAAAAGACTGCCGTTCGTAGTGTGTGTTCTTATGAAGTAGTAAAGCAACCCGACAAAAACCACACAAGCAAAGGAGTTTCACTGAGCTTATTGCGATATCAATAAAGTATTTGTAAAAATGTTTTAATCTTTGTATTGCACAAAATACGGGGAATATCAACGACATGTATGCTGCTGTTAGAAATATTCCAGATTATTGCTTTAATAATTATGAAAATTGTGGTACGTGGCGCAACTATAAAAATAATAAAGTTTAAATTTTGTGATTGCGTGTAAGGTGCCAAGTAATAAAACGTACGGTATGACTACGTCTGGTGATATGAGAGTAGTATGTGCAATTAACCAAAAAAATGATGGCGAACAGTATGTTGTAAGATTAGCTGAAAAGTTATCTCTATCACCAGGAAAGTATGCGAAGTAATATACTAATCAAGAAGATTTACATTCTCGAAAAATATATGCTAATTCCGACAAATTACGACAGAAAAAAGAGCTTACTGAAAGATCAATGTACGACTCTGATGTAGGGCTTTTAAACTTACATTTAAATCTTTCTATTCCCGAAATAAAAGCTGATGATAAACCTACTGTAATACTGTTCAATTTGGAAACAGAAAGTTTTGGGAAAAGTGCGGATATTCTGCCAATAGCAGCAATGTACCAAAATTTTACGTTTTCTGTTTATATTAAACTGACTCAAAAGATAAATAAAAAATCTTCTTTTAACTCTTGAAGTTTAAAATAACAAACTTTACATTAAAATTACACACTTTATAAACTTTTAAACGGTAAACTTTACACTTGAACTTTTCACTCAAAACACAAATAAAATGTCCATTGATCCAATACATCAATACTTGAAATGATTTTTTCTTCTTAGTCTGTAAATAAAATAGCCACAAATATAATATCTTTCTAATTCTTCATTAACATTCTAATATTTACATATAAATAACCATTAAAGTGAAATAAGGAAAAATACGTATCTGATAAATCTGTTAAAGTGTAGAATGTATCCTATAGGCTATAGCAAAAGATACATATCCTATAAGTAACACTTCAATACTTATACTTTATTAAACATTAACTTTTTTACATTGTTGATTTACATTATCAAATTAAAAGAATTATTCAGCATTCAGCAGGTACTTGATAGTAAACAAATTACAAAACAGCTGTCACTGCAGACTAAATATCAGATTATTTATTTTTACACCTGTATGTAATTTTTCATAAGTGCAGTTGTGACAAGGTGGATTTAATCCACTTGTTATAGATGCCAGCATTACCGACACCGCGAGGCGGCGCGGTATCGGTAGCATATAAGAGCAATAAGCAGGCGCTATACGACCAGTGCGGGCATAGCGCAGTGGTTAGCGTGAACGCCTTCGGATCCGATGGGGCTCGAGTTCAAGACCCGATGCCCGCTTCATTTTTTTATTCGGCACTTAAAAGTCTCATGACACAATGGCGCCCAACGTGAAAAATCCACCTGCATAAAACCTGTACATATTGTAAATAGTCCCTAAACCCTTGCAGCCCTCCCCCGCAGCAGCAGCAGCAGCTCCTAGAATAATTTGGGGAATTATTTCTAGTGAGCAAAGAGCAAAAAGCAATGCCTTCTCCCTAGCCTATAAATGTGTCTCGATGTCTTACAGACACTCGGCGGTTTGGTGGGGGGGATTGTTACAAGGTGGATTTAATCCATTTGTCATAGATGCCAGCATTACCGACACCGCGAGGCTGCGCGGTATCGGTAGCATATAAGAGCAATAAGCAGGCGCTACGACCAGTGCGGTAGTAGCGCAGTGGTTAGCGTAAACGCCTTCGGATACGAAGGGGTTCGGGTTCAAGACGCCCGCTTCATTTTTCTATTCGGCACTTAAGTCTCATGCCACACGGTATAGAAAATACTATTTTTAATAACATTTTCTTTGAAAAAAAGCAATTAAAAATATCGATTTTGTCATACTTTCAACCAGGCTTGTCCCCTAAAATAAAATTCCAACAAATTTTAACGTAACACATGCGCATATAATTGAACGCGTTTTAACGTTAAAAGAAATAGAAAAAAACCAGTATTCGCCCAAGAGTTAAATAGAGCATTAATAAAACTAAGTACTTTGAATGAATGCACTTCAATAGAAAAAAGTTCATTGCAGCTGTCATAACTTATAAAAATATACCATAAATAAAAAATGTTATTTACAAAATTGGCGACTGTTTAGACAAAAAATTGACTTCCTTTATGAAACCAAATTGATGCACCGAGAAATTCTGTTAAAACATGCCTAAGAGCATGGCGTTCAGGATTTTTTAAAAAATTTGTTCTTTTATTATAAAAAATATTAAAAATGGTCATTTTCTGAATCTGACATTACATTAATTTTTTTAATAATAATTTTTTCCTAGATTGTGAATGATTTGATTTAAATTCTTTTTCATTTTTTTCGCGATATTGTCTTAAATAAATTGAACCTAAATGTATTGTTTCTTACATTTTCAATTAATTTGATTTAAAGGTCTAAAATATTTATACTTTTATACTTTAAATAATAATCTTCTAAAGTTTCAGGAAAAGTTGCGTAATTATTAAAAATATAATTTTCGTATATTTGTATATTATTTAAAATTGCCATATTCATATTATCAAGAAAATGTTCATTATTCTTTTCTTTATTTTATAAAAATTCTACAAGGCTTATATTTTCTTTATTATTTATAAACGAATCTACTTTATCCTGTTTTTAATTTATTTCAGAAAAATTAATTAAGTATTACGTAGAAAAACCGATCATTGAAGAATAAATCCACACATTTGAATTTCAGATATATTATGAATATTTCCAACTATATTAAAAAGATCTACAATATCTTGTAACGCTGCACTGGGGATCAGGGTTGCAGGTTATTAATTAATTTAAGCAAGTTAAAAAAATAAAGATTTATTAAAACCACACGTACAATCTAATTTGCCGGGGTGGGCGCCAGCCACGCTGATTCGCGACGAAATAACGATAACGCGCGGGTTATCGTAGCAAAAAATATTATTCCTGCAATACAATCGCCGGCTCGATAAGTGGCCGGATTACGGGGTTTACCCGGATACGCTGTAGGGGAGGAAGGGCAAGGACGGGACGAAAGGGAGACCCGCACACACGATGTACGGTACACAGCGGTATCGTCAGCAGAGAAAGATCTCTAATCCACCAACCTTTGTTGGGTAAGCCGGACGGCTAGTGTTCTTCTCTCTCTCTCACTCTTCACTCACTCGTGCTCGCTATTCGCAGCAGCTGGCTAAATACTTAAATGTTGTCGTGTCGACCGTCCGTAGAGCTCTGGCTCTCGTAGCTCGCGAGAGCCGCGACCGTCCCGCGCGCCTGCGTGTTACGTCCCGTGCACGCGGTACATCGATCTCGCATCGAGCGAGCGAGTCGATTACTCTACATTCAGGTGGTGGCGTTACGAGTCGGCTGTATAGTGTATGGTGACCTGGTGCGGTTTACGTCTCGGCGATGGGGTATAACTCCCTCCCAGGTAACTATTAACTCGTTCCATCTATATTCTTCAGCTAATTAGTACGGTGTGAGTTTCAGGCTCAAAGTTCACCCGCCGCTGCATCGCTGCACAGAACCGATTCGATTCTGTTCTCCCGACGACGTCGAACCACGGTGACCGATAGCTGCTCCTCACACAGCTCCAGGTAATTGTCTAGTTAAGGGGACTACGCTAGTTAGCGTATTCCTTTAGTTTAAAAGGTTTGCTGTACACGTTATTTATGTATAACAACCTAACCTCATTCTGTCCTATACTGTTGCTTGTACAGCTGTAATGTTTACATACATCTGTACACGTATTTCCTTTATCTTTGTTCCTTGGATACAGCTGTATATCCTCTTTGTTGTTCCTCATCCTCTTGCTGCGTACTTGTACTAATTATATTGCTCTTTTACAGCTGCTTACTGATTGGCGTTTGAGGTTTTCCAGCTTAATGCCGAGATACTGTCTCTTTGCCTTGACTGCAGTTCTGTGGAGCTAAGGAGGGTCCTCGAGGCTTCCTGGTTATCGCCTCCCTTGATACATCCTGCCTGCAGTGTCAGACCCGGAGGAGCCCACCTGATATCATCTGAGCTCGCCCATGACCCTCAATGCCAGGACCACCTTAGTGTTTATTTGTGCCGTGCTTGGAATCGGGATATTAGTCTGTGAGGGTAGGTAGGGTTTAGTTAATATGCAGGTAGATAGCTAGGCTAAAGATACATGGGTAGGAAGGTTTATTTAGGGACTCGTATAGTTTGTACGGGTAGGTAGGTGTTCGCCATGGGTTCGGTAGCTGTTACTTTGACATGTGCAAAGCACATTGTCACAATCTTTAAATAATGTATTTTTATAATATTTTGAATTTTCTGTTAAATCTACACTACTATATTTTTATTACATAAATATTTATTTATAAAATTTTTGCAGATTCTTTTTTATCTATCACATGCACTGAATTTTCTACGTTTTCCAAAGTTGAATGTTTTATTAGACAATATTTTTAATTTAATGTTATTTAATCTCGAAATATCCTTTATCTAAACCAAGTTTTTGCTACATAAGAATATTAATATCTAATATTCCATCATATGAAATTGAAAAACCATCTGAAGCAACATGAAACTCATAATTTATTCTATTTATTGGTAAATTATAGTTCCTAAAATTTTAATAATATTTAACAACATATTTTATTATTATTAATCATATTACTTGGAATATCAACTTTCTTCTGGATATCAGCTTAAGAGTATAATTCTCTTTGTTTTAGAGCTATACGCGAACAAAGTTAAACATTTTTTGTGGAATTTTTCTTATTTTGTTTATAAATTCGGACAAAAGGGACATTGACATCTGTAACTCCGGCTTTTTTCATATTTTTATAGTAGAAATTATATCCTAGAGTTTGGTAATGATCCGTTTCCCGAAGGCCTAATGCTCTCCTTGTTAGATGGATTGTGTTTTAAATATCTATAGATCGATTTAATGTTATTATTCATGTGCAAATTGCATAAACGATAAAAACATGGCCAAAATCTAGCGAATGAACATGTACATTTAAAATACATAAGATCTGTCATAACGCCCAATGTTTTCTATGCTTTTAAGAAGATGTCGGAGCTATAGCCTCCGTCGATAGCCGCTCGATCTCGGGGCTTCGAACGGCACTGTAGTCATGCGTCGATTTCGACGATAAACGTACTACAAACATAAATTATAAATTTTGCAGCTACATAGAGCTGTTGAAAGATACTTTCCACCCTAGCTATGACTAAAATAACTAAGGTAACTGTAATATTACTCTTAGCAGCAAATGTTTATTTTTTTAAAGAAACGTGTAATGCGTGTTGTATGTCATCAGGCGATGAGAAAATCAACTCGTATTACACATTTCTTTAAAAAAATAAACATTTGCTGCCAAGAGTAATATTACAATTACCTTAATTTTAGTCATAGCTAGGGGGGGGGGGATATCTTTCAACAGCTCTATGTAGCTGTGAAATTTATAATTTATGTTTGAACGGCTATCGATGAATGCTATAGCTCCGACATCCCCTTAGCTCGTTTATTCATTGGAGTTGAAAATCCTTAAAAAACTTCATCTTTGCAGTAACATGATTATCCCTCCGTTTTAGAGATTGTCTTTTAAATTCGTCATAAAATGTAATTTAATATATTAAAATGTATTACATTATAAGTTTTGATACTATTAATCGCTTAGAACATTTTATAATCAATTAATATACGTGCTTGCTCCCAACTTGTTCCCAACTTGGTGCTAATCTGCGAAGAAGGTTATACAATATCTTTCAGAATAAAGCACTTGTTGAAAATAAATGACTGTATATATTAGATAAGTGTTCATTTACTGGTAACTGTTACCTTATTTTGTTCTTAAATATTTATAAATATAATTGTTTATAGCGATAGCTTTAAACATATTTTCTCATACTTTAAGACACGTATAAGTTTGTTTCGTATATTCTTGTTAACTTATTTAATTTATGTATTCTCACTTTTATGTTTTATGAGACATATGTTTGAAATTTCATAACCGTTCTTTAATCATATAACATAAATTAAAGTATATTATTACATAGTAAAAAATTGTTAATTAGTGTATTACTATTACATAATATAGCTGTTAAATAACATGTAATTTTTTGTACAAAGCTATTTTTGTGGAAAAAGTATATTTTTAGCTACCATCAGGGTTTTTTAGTAATGTTAGAGTTATTAAAGTGAAAGAGGTGAAAAATGGACAAAAATATAAAAAAGTATTAAAATTAACTTTGAGTTCTAATATTTCAAACATTAATCTGCTATATATATATATATGGGTGGTTCTCTGTGACATCGAAGATGAAAAAATTAAATATTGCTATAACTGTGGGAATATGTTTTAGAGGTATCCAGTAGTTCTCTTGAATTTTTTCAAATTTTTTTCTGGGCTATTATTTTAAGTTACAGAGAGTCAAAGTTGACATTTTCGCACTTTTTTGCATCATATGCCCATTTTCATGAATTTTTAGCTCCCAAGGGATGCATTTTTCCCAGCGTTTGCACAATATACATAATCAAAGCAAACGTACTGGAATAATTTGAGTGTTGCTATGTGAAAATTTCTCGGAAAGCCAGTCTGCGAATCAGTATACGTTACGTTTTCTTCTTCGCAGTTTGTCTTTCGTTCTTCATGTAAAAGCATTGTCAGTTACAATACCAATTATGTATCACCATACCTAATGCTACTTGTACTCACGATGAAAACCGGAAGAAAGTGTGTGCGTGCTGCGGTAGAAAAATAGTAGTAGGCAAAAAGAAATTAGAACATTATAGTATTTCTATCGGGAGTGAAAAACTAATTAAAAACTATGATTACGCAAATTTCGATTTATCACATCAGAAATTCCCATCAAGTATTTGCGTAACGTACCGCAAAATATTAGCAGAACATGACAATGGCGACTCTTCACGACCGCTACCGGTGATTTTAAACTACAAAGATATACTGCTACCTAAATTAACAAGAACAAAAGGTGATTCGATACAAGACATAAAATGTGAGCGTTATATTTGCCAGACAGCAACATACAGAGGGCATGTAAAACTTAAAGTTGGTGAAAAACGTTCTATAACGAAAAAAATAGACAAATCAAATGGGTTGTATGGAATGAAGTGTACTACAAATATTGAGCAAGCAATCAGTGATGCGAAAAAACAAGAGTTTATCCAGCTATGCAAAAAGTGTTTTACAAAAATAGGTAAGGGTAAGGAACATCGCTGTAATATTCATGGAGACATAAGACATAAAAACATTAATAGCATAGTCGACAGTTTACCTTCACAGCAGCAAGAGCAAAATGCAACTACCATTCTCGCTAAAGTAAACAAACCAAATTCTAATGTAAATTTTATTGAAATGACTACAGGTGGTCGCAAAAAGAAAGTTTACATTAAAGACGCAAATAAAATTAAAAATGGTGTTTCTTTTTCTCAAGAAAGTTTAGACGAGTTTCAAACTAAAACAAATGTATCTTTAAATCATATGAAAAAATTAACTAGTATGTTAAGGTCGAAATGTGGGAGGCAATCTGTACCAAGTCATTACATTAAACATGCATCGGAAAATGCAAATCAATTAGATTACCATTACGACATTGCATTTTTTAATTTTGATGTTTCTGATAATAGTAAAAAAGAAAGAAGGCCTGTTATGTGGACAAACGCAGAAAAAATGGTTAACAAAGTTATAAAGAAATGAGAAATTGAGGGGCTGCGTTGAATAAGGGCGTAACTTGAAAATGTTACTTTTGAGAAAATCAAGAAAAACGGAAAAATCGTTTTTCTTATTTAAATCAAAACAATAAACTTATTTAAAAGTCAAATTTAGTTGAGAATAGTGGTAATATAACTATTATTGTAAATAATAATCATAATTGAATTATGCCCTTCTTACAAAAATATGACGAACTTAAGCCCTTATTACAAAATTTTATCAAGTTATGCTGTTTTTACAAAAATATGAGAAAGTCAAAAACTTGTTTTTATAAATTTCGTAAAAATTACTCCTTTCTTATAACAATTTGTTAAAATAATGAATGAAGTGTAAATAATAAACACATTTAAGAGATATTCATATTTTTATTTCTCTTTGAGATATAAACTGATTTTATAACATAGTTTTATAACATTATGATAATTAAATTAACTGTTGATTGGTTGTTTGAAAAACATTATCATCAAACCATTTTTGTTCTGCGCATGGAAGAAATTTCATTAAAGATTTAAGATCTTTTATTTTTTCATCTTTCATACCCGGCGGCAGAACAGGTTTCATTTGATTATTTATTTTACGTTTGAGTAGCGTGTAATTTTTAGCTAATAATTCAAAAGATTCTTTTTGTTTTTTTTGAAAATTGTTTAGAACAATTAAGTTCTCCATCGTTCAAATACATTAGATATACGTAATTCTGCAGAATAAATTTTTTTTTATTTTTACAGTATGGTTTACGCCGAGCACAGTTTCTAAAATAGAATTCCAATCATTTATCAAATAAGAGCCTTCAATTACATTAAATGGCAAAGGATTTGTATGACAAGACTTTAATATTTCTATGTAATTATCTGCAGTGAATATTGTTTCCTTTTTTTTTTAATAATTTTTCCGTAACAAACTAAATTGCGATCACTCTGGTTATACGAATGTCCGCGTACAGAAAAAATATGCTCTTCACTAATATTGTACGTTTTAGCAAGCCAGCAACAAAATTTAACCATTTTATAAATTTTGTTTTGCCCTCCACAAGCATCCGAAAACAAAATTATATTTTTTATTTGATAATGTTTCAAGTAATTTTGTATAAAATGAAATAAAAGCGAGACTACTGAATTCGCAGATTTATTTGCGTTATGTTCAAGCATCCAATAAAATGTACTGTATGAATCGTTATGACAGTGGATGTTGAATACGTACATCCACATAAGACGCTTATAAAACTGTGAGCTAACGGAGAGCTTAGGTAGTGGAAGATTTTGAGCATAATCAAATTCTAAGACTAATGTAGAATAATCATTATTGCTGTTTGAGCAACTATTTAATATTTTCTTTTTTAACTTTTTATATTTTCGAACTTTAGTAATATGCGCAGTATATTCTTTTTTACAAGGATCATTTTCGTCAATCGAAAGTTTATTCTCACATTCTGTACAAAAATCACACGTGTCACTACGAGGTTGTTTAGAAGAATAAGGACTGAATTCTTTAAACCACTTAAAATAAGTTGAATACGTTATATTTAGTTGCAATTTAGTTTTATCGCAATAATATGTCTTAAATAAATTATAAATGATACGTATATTAAGTTCTGAGTTTGCGAAATACATCTGTTTAGAAGAAGTATAATGCGACTCTTTGTGAGGTATTTCATGTAAATGTTCTAATGCTAATTCATATACATTTGCACTTATTTTTCTTGGTCTATTTGTTTACCTCTTAAATCAGATACATCAAAATTACCAGCTTTCACTTTAGTTTGTATAATACATACTCTTTTCTCAGAAATTTGATATAATGTGAGAAAAAATTGTTTACAAACTTCAATATTTGTACCATCGATCTTGATGTAAAATTTCCAGCTACATTCTCTAGATTTTCTTTTCACATTCATAGATTTGGATTTAACTTCACTTTTAATTAAACACGACATCAAAAAATAATCTTGCTTTTGTTTATCTTTTAATTCCCAAAATTTCTGGAATAAATTTTCTTGCGCATGTGTCGAAATTACAGCAGTACAGTTTTTTTTAAAAACAATAATTTTAATTCAGTGTAAAAATATCTTTTAGATAAATTGTTAATTATTATAGAAAGTCATTGCAAGACACACTTTCAGTCCGTTTGCATTGATATACGATTTTCCTGAATTTTTACGTTTTTTCTTTTTTTGACGTTCATCCAATTCCCTAAAACGTTTTCTTTTTCTCCCCACATTCACTTGCTTAATATGAACTAAATTATCTGCAGTATCTTCCGTATCTCCACTATCACTATTAGCGAGCGACATATCTTGTACCTCAAATACGTCCAGACAATTTAAGAGTACATGGTAGACTAAATTAAATATTTCCAAAATCGCTTAATTGCTACTTGATTTATAGTAGGATGATCAGAAGTACCTGCTAGGTGTGTACACCGATGTACGTAAACACTAAATAAAACTTTTAGACCCACAATTAGATACACACAGCGTAACGTGTGCATTTATAAGTACATATTGTACGTAATAACGGTTTTATTAGACTTATGCCCTTCTTTCATCAAACGTATCAGTTTTCAGCACATATAATAGTCTAACGAAATTTTACCTAAATATAGTTTACAATACGCCCTTATTCTACGCAGCCCCTCAATTATTGGTTATCCTTGTATTAAAGTTATGGCAGATGGTGGTCAAAAATTCTTTAAAATTTGTTTGTCAATTTTTCCACAAAATGATGATGACAGTGAACCACCCAGTAAAAAAGTAAAACTTGATACTAAAGAGCATTCATGTTGCAAGTTCAAGTTGACAAGTGTAAAAAAATTGATTATATTGTGTATCGTTTCCGATGTAAAAGAAACTTACGAGAACGTGAAAATATTGTTTGATCTGATTAAAATCAACGACATTTCTTTTAAGTTTGTTGCTGACTTTAAATTGACACTAATTATAAATGGAATGCATACTGCTACTGCAAGTAGCCCCTGCCCGTTTTGGTTTATACAACTAAATGATCTAAAATGTCGCAAAGAATTAATGGATGATGAATCTGAAAATTTGAAATTGAAAACTTACGGTGACTTAAAACAAGATTATGAACTATTTAAAAACAGTTTAGGAAGTAATAAAAAACTGGCCAAAAAATGTAATAGTACTGTGAACAATCCATTGTTTGAAGAGAGTGATCAAATGTATGTGTTAGAAAAATGTATTCTTCCAGAGTTACACCTTTTACAAGGTTTTGTTAACCACATATTTTGGAATCGATTAGTGCCTCTTCTAAGAAAAGGAAAAGCTTTGATCTGGCCAATGAAATTAAACCTCATCTCAAAAAGTTACCATGGAGATATCTTTGAGGGTAATGCTTGCCGTAAAAAAATGTTAAAACGATCGGATGAACTTTTTGATCGTGAAATTTGCGGTGATGTTCGTAAACTGAAACTTGTGCCGTTTGTGTCATCATTACAGGCTATGAATAAAATAGTTAAAAGTTGCTTTTCAGTCAAGAGGAGTAATGTTAAGTTTCAAGAAAATGTACGATTACAGATTAGAGAACTTAAAAAATCTTTTTTAGCGACGGAAATATCAGAAACATTGAAAATTCACGTGCTCGCAGCACATCTTGAACAGTGTTTCGCGTTCTTAGATTCTAATAGCGGCCTAGGATTGTGGTCAGAGCAAGCAGGTGAATCGATCCATAGTGAATTTCTCAAGCATTGGAACAAGTATAAAATTAATAATCTGCATAGTACTTCATATATTAATAGATTGAAAAAAGCAGTAGTTCAATTGTCTTCTAGACATTTGTACATAATAAGAGACCTACTGATCTATGAGGCGTTTTTGTTGTACAAAAATTTGCAATTTATTTTTAATATGTTAATTTTTTGTTGTGATATTATATTCATGAAAAATATGTGTTTCTATTAATATGTTTATACTTGCTTGTTATATAAATGCCTTTATTAATAAAATAATTACTTTGAAATTAAAAAAAAAATTTTTCACTACCACTACATACTTTATTTGTTGCTTATTTGAGATTAAGTGTTAAAAGTAATATAGAAAAAGAAAAAAATATAATTGGAAATAAAAATATGCGCCCATTGCTATTTAATTGGAAAACAAAAATTTTTTTTAGCACATTACCGAAATAACTTGTAGACAATCAGCTAGGATTCTGATTCCATGTTTTCTTAACATGTAATTATATTTAGAAAGAAACTACTAATTCAGATTACGTCGGCATGACACCGAAACTTTTTTTTCATTCCCTCCCACTATGTATGTTAAGCAATTGGAATTAAACAAATAGTGCACCCAACATTCAGTGTCGACATAGTACAATGTATTTGAAAGCACGAAGTGCGTGCGGCAGACGGCCCGAATCGGTGCACACACCTATAGAATCCGTCACTGTAGACTGAGAGAGCTATGTTTCAATTCGTACTTTTCAAATTTTAACGATGTATAAACATAAATTCAACTTTTGTATTTGTAATTTACTTTAAATCTGTATTAAAAATGTACCTCTATCCCGTTTTGTATCTGTAATTATATTAAGTAATTGGAGTTAAACAAATAATGCACCCAACATTCAGTGTCGGTATAGTACAATGTATT
This sequence comes from Theocolax elegans, assembly GCA_026168455.1. Classification (NCBI taxonomy): domain Eukaryota; kingdom Metazoa; phylum Arthropoda; class Insecta; order Hymenoptera; family Cerocephalidae; genus Theocolax; species Theocolax elegans. Next base: position 52,122,748 of record CM047427.1, read on the forward strand.
TGAAAATACGATGTACGTACGGCGAACGGTCCGATCGTGCACGCACCGCCTATAGAATCCGTCGCCTATTCCACCACGAATGAAACTAAACATATTTTAATAAGCTGGAAACGCTTAGCATAGCCACCTACTGGTGGATTTTCAAGCTACGTAGCTAAACTTTTTCTTACTCTTCCCTCTGCTAAATTACATATTTTTGGAAGGAATGAATATCGTTTTTATTTTTCATTTAATTTTTCAATCGATTATGTATTCCTCTAGTTTTTACTGAAAAATGATTCTAAGATAATGCAAAATGTTGCCTCTACTTTGTTTCTTGATGCTTGTAATTGCAGTGTATATTTATTTCCATCGCAAATATCTAGTACCAGCTTCCCAACGTCTTTGTATCCATCGTATTTTTCAATTTATTTCTTCGTCGTTCACTTTTGACTGTTTTTTTTTAGTATTCCAACATTTACCAATATCGTGAAATTGTGCGTCTGCCCTGTATTTGTTAGAAATCTATCCAGTTTTTACAAAATTCAATTAAATCGTTGTTGCCTGTTAACTAAGAGTGGCTATGTTTGAGATCGTATTTTTCAAATTATAAGCACATTTTAGCACAATTCAAACTTTTGTACTTATAATTTATTTAATACATGTATTACAAATATGCCGCCACTGCGTGTATAGCTTGTCATTGTATTAAATAATAATAATAGGAGAAATAGTGCATGTAATATACAGGTGTCGACATAGTAGCATTTAATTTAGGTGTTGGGCCCTATGACCAAAATTGCCAACTAGGGTACACGCCGGAGAGGACGGTATTCGGAGAATAGGAATATCACCGGGAAGACGTTATCGACAATCGAGATTTTATGTTAGTCGGCGAGAAAGATAGTATCGCCGAGTCAATCTATTAAACAAACAACCAAATAATAATAAATTAACTTTAAGAATTAAGGGGGAGTCGTACCGATGACTACCCCCGAGGTCAGCGCAAAAACAATTCGTTGAACCTATTAACGGTCGAGTTATGTGCAACCGATCCGGGAATGATCGGCTGCTTCACCTGATGGCTATACGTCACGCCGTGTGACGTAGATATTTTTGACGTAGGGAGCTCTGACGTAGTAGCTGCCTACGTCACGCGCGCCTTCTCTCGTGAAGTGGCTCCCGCGAACCACCGACCTATCTACCCGGGCGGGGTTCGTCACGAGAGGGGAAAATACAGAAGAACGTTTCCTCACCTGGACCGTACCAGGTAAATTGGGGGTACGAAAATACGAAACACGCGGGTATATACGTGGTGCACCACTTACCGCGGATATCTCTGTAATTCGTACGGCAGGGAAAGCGGCTGGAAAACTGAGAGAGCTTGGCCTCGACTCTACCTCTCTCTCTCACTCCAATGGCCGGAACGGCTGCCGATTCCTTTTCCTCCTTCTTTGTGGAACAGCGGGGCGTGCGACTCTGCACGCTGACGTTGTGGTTGGTGGAGAGAACTCACTGCAAACCCACACACGAAGCACACCGACACTCTCTTTCTTTATGTTGTAAAAAGTTAGTCCCGGCGTCTATCTCACGTTGTCTCTGCGCGCGAACTTGATACCTCTCTTCTCCTCGCGCCCGACACTCGCGCGTTCCTGCGCGCGCATCCCTCTCTATACTCTTTTCCGTTACTCACCTGATCGGTAACTCGCTTACCGTTATAATATATATATATACACACTCTGCATCAAAATTATCGCAACAAGAATTTTCACAGAAAAATTGCCATTTTTTAAATGCTTGTAGCTCGGTCAATTTTCATTGTATTGAGATAATTTTTTTTTGTTTTGTAGGTAATTATGTGCACTTTGAGGAAAAAATAATGCCTAATAGCTGCGAGATAATGCCACATTGCTATGTCTTAATCAGGCCTACCAACTTCTTTTTCTTAAACAACGCAATAGTTTGCACGTTTACCTGGATTACCAAAAATTTTTTTTCAAAAAACAACATATACCACCTTAAAGAAGACTTTCTGACGAGTATTTTAAAAAAAAGTCGACCCTCTACGACTTTTTTTGACCGAGTTATGCCATTTTAAAGGTCTTCCTATGTTTTAGTCAAATACCGCCAACATCAGCATTACCCGATGCGTACCGCGAGGAGGTTGTTGGTCGGACTTACGCATCATTGTGGCTCTGGAAAGGGCCGATTGTGTGAACCGTCTCTTACATTAGGGACCCCGCTGTCTGAATCCCCTACAAAACAAACAAAAATTATCTCAATGCAATGAAAATTGATCGAATTACAAGCATTTGAAACATGGCCATTTTTCTGTGAAAAATCTTGTTGCGATAATTTTGATGCGGAGTGTATATACACACATAGTAAAATAGGCGCACTGTCGTTGGCTATATATAAGCCGCATCGCGAACCATTTTTGGTACTCACTGCCGGACTCTCCCGGGTCAGATACATACACCTGACTACGGGTTGAATCTGGTAGCCTTTTTTGTGCGAGCCGTTTCTGGCATACACTATACATGAACGCCCCTCGGTCAGGTGCAAAGTACCTGACCATGCATGTTTAGTTCTGTATCATTTTTATTATCCTTTTCCTCCACTAATAATCCTCTTTTCTCTTAAACGGACGTGCAGACATATAAAATTTTAATATAATGTAGCGATACCAAAATATATTGCCATTAAAACCGCTACATAATTTTAAATTCAATATTATTAAAACATATAATTAAAATCATCATATAACTATATTACATAAAATTTATAATATTCCATTTTTAATTTATTTATTTTTTTAATGCAGCCATATTTTGAATATAAGGTACTTTTTTATGCTTACATATCAAATAATATATTCAATGCATAAATTCAATACATATTAATTTTTATTATCATTAATTTAAAAAAAATATTACGTTTGGAGTTTCATATTAAAAATATGGCATTGTATTTTACACTCGTGATGTTGCAGTTTATGTATAATTAACAATTGCTTTAACGAGTCAATTTAATTAGCTAAATGCACAACGTTTCGGAGACATTTAGGAGTATTTTAGGTTTTCCTCGATATTGATGAACAAACCATATTTATTTATTTGGCGACGTTTCGATGGATATCCTCCATCCTCATCAGGCTATACCTTTTTATTAAAAAAATGATTTCATTTTACAACATCTTTTAAACACAATTCTTACATATATAAATCTAAGTTACTTACTATTTCGTCAATATATAGGTATACACATATTATTAACAGCATCTCTGATGCGTCGCTCTATAATTGAAAACAATGATTAAAATAACAAACGTTTAACAATTTTTGCACAGAGATTGAGGTTATATATAACATACCTTTCCCCTATTGTTGTGTCCATAATCAACACAAAAAATTGAAAATTAAATAAATACTTGAAGTACATTACAAAATAAATTAACACATAATCACACATATTAAGCAAAAGGCAGTCAAATATTAAAATAAAGCTAACAATGTATATCACAGACGGTTAATACTGAAAAATTTGAAATATCACGTCCCCCGTTTTCAGAGACACCTATGCGATCAATCTTAATCAGATCGACAACACAGTCATCCCCACCACAGGCGCGAAACTTCAAAATACTTGATACTGAAAAGAATTGGAAAAAACGAGTATTATCAGAAATGATCCACATAAATCTGCAACATAATGCGATCAATTGCAAAGACGATACTAGACATCTTAGCCAACATTACAGTGACATTATCAATAGTATTAAATTAAAATCTAAATTATAATGTGTATCTCTCCCCTATGACATAACCTCAAATCAATGTATGTCGATCAGATGTTTGGATAAGGTGAGTGATTGACTTGCGTGTTGATCGATGCGCGTATTGTGTCTTGCACGATGCGCGACGCGGTAAATTCAAATATATATTTTTAGGTTCATAATTAAAAGATTCTTCATTATTATAAAAATTGTTTAGTTAATCTACTATATTTAAAATTTAATAAAATACTTAACTACTTAAATTTAATTTTTTAAATTTTTATTACCAATTATTATTTGTTTTAACGGGAAAAAAATATTTTTTTATTGAAATGGTAAATTTTAATTTAGTCTTATAAAAAAAAAAAAAAAATTTTTTGAGTTCTCTTGTAAATAATCATAAATAATTTATTAATTTTTATTACTTATCAGTACACATAATGTACTTAATTTGAAGTTTTGCGCCTGTGGTGGGGATGACTGTGTTGTCGATCTGATTAAGATTGATCGCATAGGTGTCTCTGAAAACGGGGGACGTGATATTTCAAATTTTTCAGTATTAACCGTCTGTGATATACATTGTTAGCTTTATTTTAATACTTGACTGCCTTTTGCTTAATATGTGTGATTATGTGTTAATTTATTTTGTAATGTTCTTCAAGTATTTATTTAATTTTCAATTTTTTGTGTTGATTATGGACACAACAATAGGGGAAAGGTATGTTATATATAACCTCAATCTCTGTGCAAAAATTGTTAAACGTTTGTTATTTTAATCATTGTTTTCAATTATAGAGCGACGCATCAGAGATGCTGTTAATAATATGTGTATACCTATATATTGACGAAATAGTAAGTAACTTAGATTTATATATGTAAGAATTGTGTTTAAAAGATGTTGTAAAATGAAATCATTTTTTTAATAAAAAGGTATAGCCTGATGAGGATGGAGGATATCCATCGAAACGTCGCCAAATAAATAAATATGGTTTGTTCATCAATATCGAGGAAAACCTAAAATACTCCTAAATACACTGCATGGACGACAAAAAATCACTTAATAGTTTCGGAGACATATTTGTCTCCATCTTCTGGTGCTAAACTTTATTAATAATAATTAATACATTGAATAAATTGTCAACAACAAAAAAGTTTTTTCCCTCGAATTTTATCTTATTATATTACTGCACATCGACATATTACTGGACAATTGGAAAATATCAAAATATATCGAAATATATTAACATAATATAATAATTATTCATATAATAATATTTAATACTATCTAATTATTAAAAATCAAAATAATTCAACCGAGGGAGAGTTAACGACCGAGGATCTTCGTTAGTTTTAAATTAAATTCAATATGGCACAAACACATAATCAATCGATTTATATTAGCCATTGTGGGTTAATAAAAGTGTATTAAACTAAACATAACATATTTAATAAATCTGCAAAGAAAAATAGATGCAAGGGTGGCTTTGTACCTGATTTATGTCTACTCCTTTAAAAAGCAGCAAGTACGTATAGTAATGGTAAAATGAAGGCACGTTATAATATGTTCCTTCATCCGTAGTAAAATTAGACGGTCTGGTAGTATTTTATAATACCTGGATAGAATTATCTTTTTTTAATAGGTTATTTAGAAAATCAGTGCTTATAATGTTACAATCCAGTATATTTATATTACAATCGTCAATTAAAATATGATTTTTAGTTTTCCTTTTATGTTGTAAGTAAGCTTTTACATTCAAGTTAAATACAGTAGAATTTAGCCGTGCAATAAATACAAAGATGATATTACTAAATGCTTGTTACTATTTAACGTAATAGTGGCATTTAAAATTTTAAGTTTATAATTATTGTTTTATCAGTGTGTGTTACATTATTTTTTATATAGACTACGTCACCATCATTTTTATTAATTGCGTTATGATTATAATCCAATTTATAATTTTTGATTCTGTAATATAGATAATGTGTTAATTTCATACCTCTGTACGTACAATAACATAAGATTTTATCTTGAAAATTTTAATAAAGGTTAGCAAAATTTTCTGGTTTGTTTACACTCGCTTGTTTTATTATTTTACGTTTTTATTATAATTTATTTTATTCTAATAATTTGTACAATAATGTACCATAATATAACTGATAAAAGATATTCAAAGTTATTGAATGATTTTTTAAAATGTTTTATCTATTAAGTTGTGAGCGTGTGTATATTTTAACAATAGTTATATATTTATTTGGTATGTACATTTCTTGATAGTTACATTAACTTGTTATCCTGGTAAAAAATAGACCATCCAATATGGTTGGTTCATCATCTTTGACCATTTCAGCTGATCAGAAGATTAGATCAGAC